>CM075958.1:12554766-12779003 GCA_038048745.1 Coluber constrictor foxii
TGGATCCAGACTGCGGCCCTTGAGTTTGACACCCCTGTTCTAGAGTCTCCACATCTGTTTTACATCGTGGCGACCAAAACTGGATGCAAGATATTCCAAGTGTGGCCTTACCAAGGCATTATAAAGTGGTATTAAGACTTTCTGGCTGGATCGTAGCTAAATGATTGTCTAAGCTCTCCAAGATCCCTCTTACAGTTACTACTACTCTACTCATTACTATTACTACTCATCTCCGTTAAAAAAAATAATCACGTATCAATATGCTGTAAACAGGCAGTCCCTGACTTACAACCATTCGTTTAGCGCAGGGGTGGGCAACTGTGGCCGTTTTATAACCTGGGGACTTCAACTCCCAGAATTCCTGAGACAGCTTGGCCCATTCCTCCATGCAGATCTCCTCTAGAGCAGTGATGTTTTGGGGCTGTCGCTGGGCAACACGAACTTTCAACTCCCTCCAAAGGTTTTCTATGGGGTTGAGATCTGGAGACTGGCTAGGCCACTCCAGGACCTTGAAATGCTTCTTATGAAGCCACTCCTTCATTGCCTAGGAGGTGTGTTTGGGATCATTGTCATGCTGAAAGACCCAGCCACGTTTCATCTTCAATGCCCTTGCTGATGGAAGGAGGTTTGCGCTCAAAATCTCACGATACATGGCCCCATTCATTCTTTCCTGTACATGGATCAGTCGTCCTGGTCCCTTTGCAGAGAAACAGCCCCAAAGCATGATGTTGCCACCCCCATGCTTCACAGTAGGTATGGTGTTCTTTGGATGTAACTCAGCATTCTCTCTCCTCCAAACACGACGAGTTGTGTTTCTACCACACAGTTCTATTTTGGCTTCATCTGACCATATGACATTCTCCAAATCCTCTTCTGGATCATCCAAATGCTCTCTAGCAAACTTCAGATGGGCCCAGACATGTACTGGCATAAGCAGGGGGACACGTCTGGTACTACAGAATCTGAGTCCCTGGCGACGTAGTGTGTTACTGATGGTAGTCTTTGTTACGTTGGTCCCAGCTCTCTGCAGGCCATTCACTAGGTCCCCCCGTGTGGTTCTGGGATTTTTGCTCACCGTTCTTGTGATCATTTTGACCCCACAGGGTGAGATCTTGCGTGGAGCCCCAGATTGAGGGAGATTATCAGTCGTCTTGTATGTCTTTCATTTTCTAATTATTGCTCCCACAGTTGATTTCTTCACATCAAGCTGCTTGCCTATTGCAGATTCAATCTTCCCAGCCTGGTGCAGGTCTACAATTTTGTTTCTGGTGTCCTTCGACAGCTCTTTGGTCTTCACCATAGTGGAGTTTGGAGTGTGACTGTTTGAGGTTGTGGAGAGGTGTCTTTTATACTGATAACAAGTTCAAACTGGTGCCATTAATACAGGTAATGAGTGGAGGACAGAGGAGCCTCTTAAAGAAGTTGTTACAGGTCTGTGAGAGCCAGAAATCTTGCTCGTTCGTAGGTGATCAAATATTTATTTTCCACCATAATTTGCAAATAAATTCTTTCCAAATCAGACCATGTGATTGTCTGGATTTGTTTTCTCATTTTGTCTCTCATAGTTGAGGTCTACCTATGATGTCAGTTACAGGCCTCTCTCATCTTTTTAAGTGGGAGAACTTGCACAATTGGTGGCTGACTAAATACTTTTTTGCCCCACTGTATATAGGGATAGATAGATAGATAGATAGATAGATAGATAGATAGATAGATAGATAGATAGATAGATAGATAGATAGATAGATAGATAGATAGATAGATGCTTATGCCCACATAGATTATGTGACACACAGAGAAACAACACAGACTAATTTGGATATATGCATGTATATGGCAAGAAAAATGAATCTTGCGAGTTTATGAGTTTTTAATGAAATAATATTGCTTCTTTTCCTCCTTCTTCGTACGGATTGGTTGTTAGCTGAACAGATCCTCTTCAATATACCATTTAAAAAGAGCAGCCCTACAAAATACATCTAATAGGAAGCAGGTCACTGCAGCTGATAATTGCAGCTTGGGTCCTTCTGAATCTGGGTGGATGCTGCCAACTCCGGTGCATTTAATAAGCTTTGGCTTTAAGGGATACATTAATTAAATTGAATGCATTTGCCCCCCCCCACCTGCCCCCACTCCATTACAGTGCATGAACCAGATTTTGTGTGATTAAACGATCGAGTTCCTATAATAAGCCTTTGGTTTTGAACGTGCTTCCATGTTCTTCTTTCCATGTGCGAACAAGGGAGCCTAGGGAGCCCAGATTCACTTAAAACCCGCGTGACTAACTTATCAACTGCAGCGCTTCACTTAACGACGGTGGGCAAGAAAGGTCGTCAAATGGGGCAAAACTCACTTCACACCAATGTCTCGGTTAACAACAGAAATTTTGGTCTCCGTTGTGGTCGTAAGTTGAGGACTTACCTGTATACCGCTCCATAGTGTCCTACGGCACTCTCGGAGCAGTTCACAATGTCAGCATACAGGCCATCCTCGACTTACGACCACAATGGAGACCAAAATTTCTGTTGTTAAGTGAGGCCGAGACATCTTTGCCCCGTTTTATGTCTTTCCTTGCCACAGTGGTTAAGCGAAGTCGCTGCAGTTGTTAAGCTTGTAACGCGGTTGTTAAATGAATCTTGTTTCCCCATTGGCTTTCCTTGTCAAAAGGTTCAAAAAGGGGATCACGTGACACTGGGACGCTGCAACCGTCATAAATATGAGTCAGTTGCCAAACAAAATTCAGATGCTTGGCAACTGACTCATATTTATAATGGCCGCAACGTCCCTGATTAGGCGGGTCATCAAATCAACGTCAACTGTTGGATAGATCTTCTCAGGAAGGGAATAAGACTGTTGTTGTTAGTTGTGAAGATGTGTCTGACCCATTGTGACCCCATGGACTACGTTCCTCCAAGCCTTCCTGTCCTCCACCATCCTCTGGAGTCCATTTAAGCTCCCGCCGACTGCTTCAGTGACTCCATTCAGCCACCTCGTTCTCTGCCGTCCCCTTCTTTTTTTGCCCTCCATTGTTCCCAGCATTAGGCTCTTCTCCAGTGAGTCCTTCCTTCTCATTAGGTGGCCAAAGTACTTGAGTTTCCTCTTCAGGATCTGGCCTTCTAAAAAGCAGTCAGGGTTGACCTCCTCTAGGACTGACCGGTTGGATCGCCTTGCCGTCCAAGGGACTCGCAGGAGTCTTCTTCAGCACCAGAGTTCAAAAGCTTCCACTGGAGAAGGAAATGGCAATCCAGTATCTTTCCCATGAAAACCCCATGGATAGTACCAAAAGGAAGACGACTATAGACACAATAAATATCAAAAAAAAAAAAATGCAGTTGGTGAAAAAAGAAATGTTGTCAGAGACCCAGCACGAAAACAACAATTGTCCATTTCTAAAGACCTTTTGAGAAGACAAGAAGAACCAGTTTTCTCCTGCCTTGCTTCCCAGTAACTCTTGCGCAATGGCCAACTGGATCTTGACTCTGAAGATTTAACGGTGTTGTTAACAGGAAGTCACAGGCAATTGTGTCTGTTGCTCCAATTCTTCCTCTCCTGTTCTGCCCCAGCTACGGACCCCAAAGAACGCAGCACACACAAAGTCTGTACAAACCTTGGTTTACTAAATTAAACCAGTCTTTTTCAAACAAAGGCTGTTAATTAACTTTCTTAACAGCCTACAAGAATCCAAAGAATAAATAATCGTAATTTTACTCTGGGCAGAAAGCCCAGAAGCAATTTTCAGGAAACTGATAAGAGAACTAAGATCCGGACGCGAAGGAGAGTGAACGAAGTTGTTCCCTGTAAATTGCCTCAGTCAGCGTTCTTCCTTAAATAGGCTAAGGGAGTGGCCAATTAGCCCCAAGCCTTACTCTCGAGGAGACCTCCTCCTGAGGAGCCACTCCTGCCTTTTGGAAGCTCTGCGCGCCTGTGCATCGAGAAGAGGCTCCTCCTCTTCATCCTCTTCACTTAAAGGAGGTTCTGAAGGCCCTGGTTGAATCCCTGCCTCTGGCACCACATCTTCTCCAGCCTCCTCATTGTCCGACTTGAGTGCCAGCTGCACAGGCTACTGGCGCAGCACCACACCAGCCTCCTCACTGTCAGAATCAGCTACTAGCTACACAGGCCGCTGAAGGGCCACAACATCTCCTTTCAGAAGTGAGGGCTGATTTTCATCCCTTGGGATATGGAGCAGGCCTGTAGGATCTCGAAGGGTTCTTTCTTGGACCCAAGAGATAGGTGGATAAATGAGACTGCGCCCTAAGATCGTCTGGAAGTGAAGGTAGTCCTCGGTTTCCAACCACAACGGAGCCCAAAATTTTGGTTGCTGAGCGAGACATTTCTTTAAGCGAGTTTGATCCCATTTCTTGCCACAGTGGTTAAGTGAATCACTGCAGCTGTTCAGTTAGCAACATGGCCGTTAAGTGAGTCTGGCTTACCCCATTGACTTTGCTTGTCAGAAGGTCGCAAAAGGGGATCACATGACACCTCCCGTGACCGTTATAAATAGGAGTCTGTTATCCAGCGTCTGAATGTAAATCTCATAACCACTGGGATACTGCAATACTCGTAAGTGTGAAAAATGGTCATAAGTCATTATTTTCAGGAGAGTGGTAACTTCAAGGTCACTAAATGAATTGTTGTAAGTCAAGGACTCCTTGAACATGAGCCCGATATACTGCATCTGTTATAAATATGCGTCAGTTGCCAAGCGCCTGAATTTTGATGTGACCCTTGAGATGCTGTTAACGGCTGTAAGTCACGTTTTTCAGTGCTGCTGCAAATTTTGAACAGTCACTAAATAAACTGTCATACATTGAGGACTACCTACGTTTCAACCTTGAGCTATAGCTCATATCATATTGAAGAGGCCCTGTCTGGATGAGTGAAATCAATGCATCTATAGCATTAGCTGCCCCACTTCCTTCCCCAAATAAAACATTAGCAGACTATATAGTAGGTAAGAATGGATAAGGTAGGAAATCTTGATTGACATTCACTCCGGCTGGGTTAGACTGGAGTCAGACCCTGTTCTTTGTCCTCCCCCCTCCCCCAAATATTAGGGTGTACCTGACATTATCCAATCCAACTGACCAACACATTCAGTTGCCAATCACCAGCCTGGAATCTTGTGGCTGAACCATCTGACTTGTTTTGAATGCTTCTTTTCCATTTATTTAATCTGTTTTTAGTTGGTTTTAAATTTTGTATTTATGTATTTTTTATTGTTGGCAGTACACTGCCCTGAGTCCTTCGGGAGTAGGGCGGTATATAAATCCAATCCAATCCAATCAAATCAAAATCAAATCCTGTTTCTTTTAACCTCTTCTTTGATTTGTATCCTGCCATTATCACATTGTCTTTTAGAAATAATTCAAGATGGCCAGCATATCCAACACACTTTCCTTCTCCTATTTCCCCCACAGCAATCCTGGGAGGTGAGTTGGGCCGAGAGAATAACTGGCTTTTGTGTCTAAGGCAGGACTAGAACTCCCTGTCTCCTGGTGATTGGCCGAAGGTCACCCAGCTGGCTTTCATGCCTAAGGCAGGACTAGAATTCCTTGTCTCCTGGTGATTGGCCTAAAAGTCACTCAGCTAGCTTTCATTTCTATAATGGTACTAGATTTCCCTGTCTCCTGGTGATTGGCCCGAAGTCACCCAGCTGACTTTCATGGCTAAGGCACTACTAGAACTCACAGCTCCCGCTGGTGCCCTCTGATCTGTCCCCCTCTACATACACCCACAAAACACAGCCAGTCGAGGGTTAAAGAAGCACTTAGCACACACCACAGTCCTTATCTCCAACTTGGCAGCGATATTCACACCGTCTGCCAAGTGCTTTAATTGTTCACAGAAAGAAAATCACATACGTAGCTTTGCCAAAATCTGTTCTTTTAGCAGCTTCAGGCTCAATGACTACCAGATTGAGTTTTGTTCGTCACAGGGACCACTGACCACCACCCTCTCTTATATAGTCTCTGGGTGTGATCCAGTGACTCATTGGTCCTGTGACTCAGGTCTATTCCCTCGCACGCCTCCTCAGCTGCTGCAAGCGCTTATCTCGCCTTCGTTGACGTGCGTCCAGGAATGACGTCTCTCCCTCACTCTCATCTGAGACACCTGTTTCCCCACTACTTTGCTCTCTTTCAGCTGGCACCTGAGACGGTGCCAGGGGGGGGTGCTGGGAGATCTGGCTGGCTCCTCTTCCTCATGCTCAGAGCTTCCTTCCTCCAATGGGATAGGCTCAGAGGACGGGGCCACAACACCCTCACTGCTGAGGGGCTTCTGGAGAACGGCCATCCCTGTGCAGTTTTCTACATCTTTGGGCTTGTTTATATTGGTTGTAATAAAGCCACTGATCTGCAGCAAATGTCGGATCGTTTAGATGACCTCAGGCACGTTTATGGCTCAGATTCAGCCTTCCTCACTGCTAGCATCGGGGCGATGTCCCTGGCCCACTTCACAGGGCTCTCCGGATGCTCTTTAATGCAGGCAAAACAACTGAAACACTAAACATATATTGATGTGCAAAATACACCTTCCTTGCCCAGCCAAATGGGAGAAGCCATTGGGACACCTATGGGATCTCCACAGGTGACTGTGTGCCCCAAGGCTTCAGCTGAGACAGTTGAGGGAAAACAGCAGCTGCCTTTATAAGGTCGCTCACCACCGACTTTGGGGTGACTCATCCACAACTCCACCTAGGCCCGGGAGCAAGGAAGTGAGACCATGGCCAGGAAATAATAGGGAATTGCAACATAAGCCTACAAACCCAGAAAATTTCCGGAGTCAGATTTCATTCGGCGGAAGAGCCTGTATTTCACTTCCCCTGGATTTATCTATAACTTCTTATTTGTTTACTCAGGAGATAAATCGTCACTTACTCATAATTTTAGTCTTCTTGCCAAATTAGTACAGTAATGAAACAAAAGATCCCTTTGGACGGATTGCTGGTGCACCTTCGCCAACCTAATGACTTTTTGACACGTCGGCTACACTTCGACATACTGTAGTTCAGCAGCAGAGCACATGATGCGATGTTTTTTCGGGCTGTTTATTTATTTATTGGTTCGATTTATATGCTGCCCTTCTCCGGAGACTCAGGGCGGCTTACAATGCGTTAAGCAATAGCCTTCATACTTTTGTATATACTTGCTTAGTAGGGCTTTCGCCCCCCCCTAAGCTGTGTTCTTTTTTTTTAATACGAAGTCAGCTTATTGCCCTCACAATCCGGGTCCTCATTTTACTTACCTCGGAAGGATGGAAGGCTGAGTCAACCTTGAGCCTGGTGAGATTTGAACTCGCAGTAATTGCAGGCAGCTGGCACCTAAGTGCTATTTAACAGCGCTTTAGTCCGCTGCTCCACCAAGGCTCCTCTGTTGCATTATTGAGGCTTGTCATACAGTCAGAATAGCAAAGTTGGTCTTCTAGTCCAATTCGCTGCTCAGGCAGGAAACCCTATACCACGGGTGTCAAACTTGATTTCATTGAGGGCCGCATCAGGGTTGTGTTTGACCTTGGGGGGCCAGGGTGGGCGTGGCCAGCACGATGTCACTTGTGTCGGGGGCATCTGTGATGGCTCAAGTACTTTGCCAGTGAAAACGGGCTCCCGAGCTCCGTTTTCACTGGCAGAAGCATCAGCCAGTCAACTGTTTCCAGGGTGGCTTTGCGGGTCAGATCTAAGCACCCCGTGGGCCGAATCTGGCCCCCGGGCCTTGAGTGTGACACCCCTGCCCTATACCATTTTAGACAAATGGTTATCCAATCTCTTCTCAGCCAGATGTTTAGACTGGATGTGGCATTTTTCTTCACCTATCAAGTCCTTCCCAAGGACCTAGGATAAGGGACATGTTCCTGTTGATTGGTACTAAGGCTATCGTCTCAGGATAAATGTTGTTCCAAATAATATTGCCTTTTGCAATTGACTGATTTCGTTAATGCCGATAGTATTCAAATGGTGCTCCAGTTGTTTTGGGATTGCATTCAAGGCACCTGGTACTGTCATTGTTTCCGCTTGCCACAGTTATTCTATTATTTTTTTCCCCCATTCTAGACATCCTTTCTAGTCAAAATTGGGGATTCAAGGAAATTATTGTCCAGAAATACCATTTGGGTTTGGGAAAGGCTGTCCTAAATACCGAAATTTTTGTATTGTTATCAGCTACAGTGCCACAGCACTGGAGGCACCTAATTATCTTTGGATGATGTAGGACTGGATATAGTCTTCAACTTAGGATCACAATTGAGCCCCAAATTTATATTGCTAAGCGAGACATTTGTTAAGTGAAATCTGCCCCGTCTTACAATCTTTCTTGCCACAGTTGTTAAGTGAATCATTGTAGTTAAGTTAGTAACACGATTAAGTGAATCTTGGTTCCCCATTGACTTTGCTCAGCAGAAGGTCCCAAAAGCTGATCACATAACTCCAGGACACTGCGACCGTCATAAATGTGAACCAGATGCCAAGCGTTTGGATTTTGATCATGTGACCATGGGGATGCTGCAAGGGTCATAGGTGTGAAAAACGGTCATAATTCACATTTTGCCATGCTGTTGTAACTTTGGTTACTAAATGAACTGTTGTAAGTTGAGGAATGAAATGGAAATCTCAGGTTTTAGGCCAGATAAAGACAGATGGGGTGCCAAGAAAATTACCCAGATTTGTCCATGAAGTCATCAGTTCCTCCTCACACTGCAATTTCTATTCATTACCTCACTGAGACAGAAACCTCTGTTCTATAATCAACTGACCCTAATTTTTAAAGAATGTAAACCACAAGTGTAACGATCCATGACACCCCTTAAAAGGTGTCCAGAATTAACAATTCCTTCAGCAATTAAAAGCTATCTTAATGTGGTTGCTAATAAAGCAGCTTTTAATTGTTTTTTTTAAAAAGCTTAATTTAATTTGAAGCAATCAGATCCTGTCATTCGGGTTCCTCTGTCTAAAGGAATTCAAAATTATGCATAAATGGTATGAAAAGCTGATACTGCTTTGTGGGAAACAAAGGGTTGAAGTTGTAGACACCGTGGAAGAAAAATCCTGAAAACAAGGTTTCAGAGCAAGCCCACATTCAAGTTGGCTAACAATAAAAACCATAAATAAGATCTAAAAAACAATAAATATCCATATTAAAACTGTACAAGAAAAGTCCCATCAATTCATAATGATGAATTCACCCCCTTCTTTATTTTGAAGACATATGTTTTTTTTTTCATTTCAATAATTGTTTATTTATTTTATCTATTTACCGGGATTTGTTCCTGTTATTGAAGAATGGTTGAAGATTTGTTTCTCCTCAAAGGAATTGTGCTCAGAGGAGAAATAAAACTCGGGAGTGTGTAAGTAGTGAAAAGGGTTATCCTACTCAATTTCTAGATTGATTGGGAGAAGCTGCAGTAATCCAAAATGACTCTTCCAATAATTGAAATTGTTATATAGAAAGGGGAGGAGAGTCTTTCAGTCTTCCTCAACATTTATTCCCTCAATGTTGGATTATCAATCCTCATTTCTGTTAACTACTATAACCCACACATCTGGGAAGCAACCCGGTAAACAGGAAATGGCGATGTGAACACACGAACAAAAAAACACACATACACACGCACACTTGCTTGCTCATGCTATTCTTTATAACCATGACTCCTTTAAACAGAAGTACAAATCCGGAAAAGAGAAGGGAAACAAATAAAAAGGCTTGTACAGTAATTCTGCCCAAGACAACACCCCGAAAACCCTTGTAACATCTGAAAAGTGCTCTTTAACTGTGTGACCAGGACACAATTTAACCCGACGTAAAAATGAGCAATAGCTAGCAAAAAAAAAAAAAAAATCTGGAAAAAGAGGAAGGTGGAGAAAAAAAAAAAAGAAACTCCCAAAGGCTTATATATACAGTCATTCTGACCAACACAACAACAACAAAGAATTCCTCCTGCCTCTGAAAAGCCCTACTTAGCACCAATTTAAACCCCAACCTAAAAATTAGCATTAGCCACAGCAAAAACCATCCACATGTTTTAGCAGAAGTAATCAGATCCCCCCGGGTGGGGGGGGTGGGTTAGGATTTATTCCGAGAAGTTCAATTTCTCAGAACTGGGTTTGAGATCTACCCAGTTTGGTGGCACTTCCTCAGCAGGAACCCAGCCAGGACTGCGGTGCTTTGTTTACTTCTATCTAGACCGAGGGATTTATAGCGTCCCTTGCCTGGTTGGTACGTGTCTACTGGGAAGAAAGTCCCTTCTATTTTCTCATATGCTCAGGTGGGTACCCAAGAGGAGGGCAGGCATCTCAAGCCAGAAGGGGCCACACTTGAGATTTCTAGCCTCCTTTCCCCAATTGTGTTCCCTCCCCCCCCCCACTTACTTTGATCTTTTTTTTTTAACCTTCTTGGTTTTTACCTTTTTTGAAACTGGCCCACTTGGAGATGCTGTTTCCTGGTTCCCCCATTTTGGGCTTCCGGGATTTTCACCTCTTTGCCCTACTGCTTCACAGAAATTTGCCCATTGGATCCTAACCCCAAAATTTTAACCTAAGACTGTCTACGGTTGACCTCACCCCATTCTTAAGAGGTCTGTAAGGGGCGTGCATAAGCGCCCCAAGGTGCTTACCGTCCCTGTCCTAATATTCCCTTTATTTGTATCCATTTTATGTATTCAATTCATGCTTATACTTACATATATTACCTAATACGTGCTTGACCAATAAATAAATAAACGAATGAATAACTCAGTCTCTACCATCCCAAAATAAAGTGTCTGGACTTGGCCTCTTACCTGGTTATCCTTTACCTGGCTGGGGATGATGGGACCTATAATCCAACCTCCCATTTAGAGACCACCAAAGAGAGGAGGGTTGCCTCCCCAAACAGTCACACACACACACACACACACACACACACACACACACACAGAGGCAGCCCCCTTTCCTTACCTTGAAATAGCCACCCTCGTAATGCGTATTGGGAGGCCCGAAGATGGCCACCTCCCAGTTGTAGAGATCCCCCTCGTCCACCAGGCTGACTCGGAAGCCCTCCACGGGCTCCTCCTGAAGCCCTTTCAGCTCCAGCAGCAGGGCCTTCTGCGAGCTGGGCACAGACAGCCGCGCCATGTCACCGGCTTGACGGAGGAGGCGATAAAAGGACGTAGGCCTCGAGCGAAGCCGGGGACTCGCGTGAATGCGCCGGCCGCGAAAGGGGAGGGGGGAACCGGGCGGGAAAACAGCGCCGGGCCGAGCAGAGGAAAGGAGAAAGAACGGAAGCGCCGCGGACCCGAAAGAGCGCCACGAACAACCGCACCACTGAGAGGCGGCGGCACGACAACAGAGAGCGCGCGCGCGGTGCTCCCTGGGACGCGTAGTTCTTGATGGGAGGGGGAAAAAAAAAAAACAACCCGCCGCCAGTCCCGCCTTCCTCCACCAATGAGAGACGGGTTTCCGGAGAGGGCGGTCCGAAGGGCGTGGAGACGACTACATCTCCCAGCAAGACTTGAGAGCAGTGCCTTTCAACGTAGCCTCCCTCCCGCCCGCCCACGTGAGGCCAGACTACAATTCCCGACAGCGAGCGGGGCCAGGGGCGGAGCACGCACGCGCCCTCGGGAGAAAGTTGGCTCGGCTGGGGAAATTGACCATCCGAAGTTGTTTATTTAGATTTTTTTTCCCCCCAGCACCTGACGGTGAACACGTGTCCCCGCATGTGCAATAAGTGTATCACGGGGATGCGTTGTGTCATACAGAGAGGCCTATTGCCAATGCTCACCCAACCCGCCTGACAACAGCTGAACTCTTTTATTTATATGGGTTTTTTGCACCACAAAAGGCTGAGCAAGGTTACAAATTAGGGAGAAAAATAAATGCAATCATTCCCTCTTTTCACCGGCCCTGTGAAGCTGCTGTGCGTCATCACACCTTGTGCCTCTGTGTGGATGCAATTCACCGCGAAGATCGGCTGACTTGACCGCATTTTCCTAACCTGGGTCGCTTATTCAGACATGCTTTAAGTTAGGGGTCTGTAACCTTAAACACTCAAAACAGCCATTTGGACCACAGAAAAGAAAACACCGGGAACCACAAAACCCTTCCTGTGCCTGACTATTTCTTGAGCGACCACAAAGCTACCATATGTAGTTGAATTAAACCTTCTGTTTTCTTCTGAAACTCTTCTCTTTTTTTTTGCATTTATCCACGGTTGGCCTATTGGGTGTTGAAAAGCTCAATAAATCACATGCGGGTAGGTGTTACACATTGGCGGTTGTGACGCATATTTAGCAGAGGGGTGAAAGAGCCACATGAGTCTCCAGAGCTGCAGGTTGCTGACCCCTGGTTTAGGTCTACACTTGTGAGACAAAAAGCTTTTATTACTCTCTTAACGTCTATGGCAGTGATGGCGAACCTTTTTGCCATCGCATGCCAAAAGCAGGGGAGCGCGGTAGGGTCACACGCACGCGTGCTCACACCCATAATTCTACACCTGTTTTTCATTCGATCCAGGCTCCAGAGCCTTTCTAGGAGCCTGGGGAGGGTGAAAATGGCTTTCCCCATCTCCACAGAGGCCCTCTGGAGGCTGGAAACAGTGTGTTTCCTGACTTCTGGTGGGCCCAGAAGGCCGGAAAAATCAGCTGGCCGGCACACACATGGGTGCTGGAGCTGAGCTCGTGTGCCCACTGATATGGCTCCATGTGCCACCAGTTCGCCATCACGGATCTATGGAGATTCTCAGCCATCGAGGGCATGGTAGTCCCAAAGGTGCTTTTTCAGGAAGCACCTGTACATTCTGTTTTTTTTCTTCGGAAGAATGGTGGGAAGAAATTTCCCTGGTTCCTTCCCAGCTGGGAAGCAGTCACCGACGGTGAGAAGAAATAGGCATGGAAGCAGCCGCCAGAAAAGGGATCCTTTAATTCGGGAAGGCAAGAAGAGTAGTGACATAGCTAGAATGTTCCTGGGTTGCAAGCAAAGTGGCCTGATTCCCTTTGAAGTTGGTGTGGTTTGATGAGATTTTGTATGTGCCTTTAGTTAAGGTGTTTGCCCTGAATTCTGTCTTCTTGCCTTAATGCTTTAATCCTATTCCTGGGTCTTTGTCTTTCCTATCCTGGGGGGTAATTCTGCCAGGAAAGAGGAAAAGGAGTTCTAAGTGAGTTATTTTTAGCCTGATTCCCCTTAGCTTAATGGCTCTGCTTAAGTATTTCTTTTGTCAGCTCTGTTAGAAGGTCTGCTCTGTGTTTTTCTTTCAGCTGGTGCTTCTTGGTTTTCTTAAAGGGGGAAGGGCTGGCTTGAGTCTCTTGCAGGGGTGAAATGCTACCGGTTTGGACTGGTTTGGCCAAACTGGTAGTGATGACGGCAGGTAGTTCGGAGAACTGGTAGCGACAGCAGCGCAAGGCTCCACCAACCCGCCCAGTCGTCATTAAAACCATGTGACAAGCGGCACATGACTTCCGAACCGGTAGGGAAGGTAAGTATATTTCACTCCTGGTCTCTTGGCACTGTTTTCTGAGGTTTCTGGTGCGATGAGCATTGTCCCCCTGGGGTACACTTCCCACAGACGTTTTGCTTCTCATCCAAGAAGCTTCTTCAGCTCTGACTGGATGGTGTATTGTAGTCCAACTTCAGCTCAGACTGAGGACACAGACCAACCTCCAAGTGGCCTCAACGACTCTCTAAAAAGAATGCAAATGAACAGCTGCCTGCAAGGAGTATGACTCCTTCCATTCCTCACCATCCAGTCAGAACTGAAGAAGCTTCTTGGATGAGAAGCAAAACTTCCTTCAAAGAAAAAACAAGAAAGTCCAGTTGTCTCCTGAGAAAAAGCACCTTTGGGATTGGCTCCAAAATGTGCCAAGCCAGTGGTCCTCAATCTTTTCTTCACCACAGATCCCCTTGCAATACTTTTGAGGGGACCATGACCATGGACCCCTCAAAACTTAATTCAAGATTTAAATCATAACATTTCTTCAAGCCTTTGTGGTCCCCCTGTGATGACATCGCAGCCCCCTCACCACCACCAGGGATGGGCGGACCACAAGTTGAAAACCACTGTGCTAATCTTTTCCTCCAACGGCAATAAGACGTTGTTTTATTTCTTTGGAAGTTTCACTTTTCATCCAAGAAGGAGAAGTGAAATGTCTTTCAAGAAAATTTGAAGTCCGTTTGACATCAGGAGAAAAGCAGCTTTCGGGATAATAGACGCTAAACCTTTTCCACCTTTAAAATCCTCGATTTACAACCATTCATTTGTTGACCACGTGAAGTTACAACGGCGCTCAAAACAAGTGACTTATGACATTTTCACGTGACCGTCACATCATCCCCATGTGATTTGATTCATCCCGTGATGAACATTCAGAACGCCTGGGAACTGGCATGTAGTTTTGATAGTTGCAATATCCCGGGGTCATCTGATCAGCTTTTGTGACTCAGTGGTGGGATTCAAAATTATTTACTACCGGTTCTATAGACCCACCAAGCCAGGTGAGGCGTGGCTTGATGGACATGGCAGGGGAAGGATACTGTAAAATCCCCATTCCCTCCCCGCTCCAGGGGAAGGTTACTGCAAAATTCCCATTTCATCCTGATCAGCTGGGACTCGGGAGGCAGAGAATAGATGGAGGCGGGGGCCAGTCAGAGGTGGTATTTACCGGTTTTCTGAACTACTCAAAATTCCCGCTACCGGTTCTCCAGAAATGGTCAGAACCTGCTGAAACCCACCTCTGTTGTCCCTTTCTGTAAGGAAAATCAAAGGCGGATTCATTTAACAACCGTGTTATCCCACTTGGGAGGATTACACAATGTCCTAAACTCAACAGTAATCCAGATCTAAAGGCAGCCAGTGAGTAAAAAGAGGACATCTCTGAAAAGCTGAATTTGCTAATTTCTTCTTTTGTTTCTGTCTTATTCCTTTTCATGTCACCTGTTTTAGAGTTCTGCTGATGGACACTTTACCTGTTGCCAGCTAGTCTACAAACTTTTTCCAACCGAAGAAAAAAAAATTAAAACAGGCTTCAGGTGAGTAAGGAATGCTGAGAAAAAGTTGGAGGGAAAAAATGGGTTTTATCTGACTGAGACGCTGAACGGTCCACATGACTGTTTGGACTAGATGAAAACTTTTGTTTGATCTAGATGTCAGAATATCAGATGTGTCTGGCCAAAGGATGAACCAAGGATGAGTCACAATGCTACCAAACCCCAAATTCTTGATTAAGTAGGGAGAATTTTAAGCCACAGGCAGGGTAATAATCTTGAAAAAAAAAAGATCAAAGAGAATAAATAATTCTGCTTCTGTAATCACTGAAATCTTCTTGAAGCTTGGAAAAGTCTAGATGAGGAAAGATCTAGACTTTTCCAGCGAAAAGGAGATGATGTCTAATGTGGTCTTTAAAAACAATCAAATGCCTCCATAATTTTTTTTAAAATCAACTTGACATTTGCCATTTTCAAAAATCTACTTTATTCAATGGATACACTAGGAATGGAAAGATCTGGGTTCTAATCTCCCCTTCAGGCGCAGCAGCTCATTGGTTGACTTTGGGCTAAACCTCCCTCTAAACCTAAGAACCAATCGGATGTAGCAAGAAAGTTGGGAGTAGGAGTGGCAAGACTTGGGTTCGAGTCCACCCCCCCACCCCACCCCCCCGGCCACAGAAACCCATTCACTGACATTGGGGCAGCTCCTTCCTCTCAGCCCAAGAATCTAGGTAGGGTTGATGTTGGTGAAGATACTAAAATCGAGGATTCTGTGTTTGTGTGTATGATACAGATTTATTTCATTCAATTGGATGCTGCCCGATTCCAGAATGATGGTGGGTGACTCCCATACAATGAACAGAATTAAATATATATATATGTATAAATAGGAATGATACCAAGCACACACACACACAAATCCAGACACACTAGAAAAAAGAAAATGAGGACAAAATTGGTCAACAATACAAGAATATATACCAACAACTTCCAGGGGCTGCTCCAAGGCCTGGGAAGAGAAGACAAATCTTTCACGTTTTCTGGAAAATCACATGGATGGATCTCAGGGATAACCTCATCCAGGGGACCCTGACTGAAAAGACACACTTCCAGGGTCCTGATAAATGACATTCTTTGATGGAAAGAACCTGGAACCTGTGGAATCTGCTGTCAGTTTGTAAGGGCCAGGCCGAGGATCAGCAACCTGTGGCTCTGGAGCCGCATGTGGCTCTTTCACCCCTCTGCTGCGGCTCCCTGTCACTCAAAATATGCATCACAACTGCCAATGTGCAACACCTGCCAGCACGCGATTTATTGAGCTTTTCAACCCCCGGTAGGCCAATCATGGATAAATGCAAGAAAAGGAAAGTTTCAGAAGAAAAAGAACGTTTAGTTCAACAACATATGCTAGATCTGTGGCCGCTCAAGAAATAGTCAGGCACAGGAAGAGTTTTGTGGCTCCCGGTGTTTTCTTTTCTGTGGGAAATGGGTCCAAATGGCTCTTTTGAGTGTTTAAGGTTGCAGACCCCTGGGCCAGGCAGACCATACAAGAGATAGGTAGTTCTTCAAATTACTAGCCTGTATGCTATTTAGGACTTTTGAAGTCCCAGCCAGAAACACACATTGGTAACCAAGCCAGCTTCATAATGAGATAGAACTACTTGAGGAGTTGCCTGGAGGTTTAGAGATGTTTAAATAGACTGTACACTGGTTTGGCTAGAATGTAACAGAATAAGAGTTGGAAGGGATCCTGGAGATCTTCTAGTCCACCACCCTGCACAAGCAGGAGACCCTATACCAAGTGGCTGTCCAATCTCTCTTTAAAAGTCCCCCTAGTAATGGATCACCCACAACTTCTGAAAGCAAGTTCTGTTCCACTGGTTAATTGTTCTCATTGTTAGGACATTTCTCCTTAGTTCTAGGTTGCTTCTCTCCTTGATTAGTTTCCACCCATTGCTTCTTGTCCTGCCCAGAGGTGCTTTGGAAAATAGCCTGACCTCCCCCCTCTCTTTGTGGCAGCCCCTCAGATATTGAAAGACTGGCATCATGTTACCCCCTAATCCTTCTTTTCAAGAGACTAGACATACCCAGTTCCTTCAACCGTTCTTCATATGTTTTGATCTCCAGCAAAATCATCTTTGTTGCTTTTCTCTACTTTTTCCAGAATCTCAACATCCTTTTAATTTTTTTATTAAACATCCTTTTCAACTAAAGACCATATGGAAAAATGGGGTTTTCCCCCAGAAGATAAGAATATTTACTGCAAATGTGACACTACTCAACAACTATCCAACTTTTACAGTGACCCCCTGGGACCGACATGCACACTGACTTGCTGCTGGGAAATATCTCGGCATCTGTCTAGATATCTCTCCCTCCCCCCACTCTATATATATGTTTAATAAACTTTGTTTATGAAAGTTCCAAATCTTTTATAATTTAATAATCTTTCCCTTTCTAATTCCTTGCATTTTTGATACAAGACAAGACCAGGTCAGTTGATGGGAGCAGAGCTGCCCATCACTATCTGCACCACTGCATTCTGGGCCCGAGGAAGCTGGCAAGTAGTCTTCAAGGGCAGCCCTATGTAGAACACTTTGCGGTAGTCAAGGTCAAGAGGTGACTAGGGCAGGAGTGACCACCTGAAAAGCTTCCTGATCCTGGAAAGGGCAGAGTTGCCACACCAGCTGGGCAAAGGCCTCCTTGGCCACCTCCTCACTCAGCAGTAGCTGTAAGTCCACAAAGACCCCCTCAAAAAGAGAAGCACAATCTCATTTAAGGTATCTCTGGATCTTGGTGGCCCTAATGTCCACAGCTACTCAGTCTTGGTAAGACTGAGTTGGAGACACTTCCTCCTTATCCAAACCTGTAAGAACCTCCAGGCACTTGACCAGCCTGGTTTCTAAAAATATAATTGGATGTCATCAATTACACTGATGGTACTGAAATCGAGACCAGCGGATCACCGTTATCTAGACGTTTTATGTAGATGTTATATAGGAGAGAAGACTATAGGCCTTGAGAGTGACTTCCAATTGCCAACAGTAGCCCTGAAGGAAGACGATTGTCATAAAAAAGTGCCCTCAATTTCCAACCTCCGGTGTGGAAGGATTGATGGGATTGAACTCTGCCAAGAAATCAAGGAGCACAAGAATGGATTGGCCACCATCATCCAGGCTTTGTCACAAGTCATCTACAAGACCCTCTCCATCCTAAATCCCACTGAAACAAGTCTACATAATCTCCTTCCTTCAAGGTTCTTTGCAGCTACGGTCCAACTATCCTCTCAAAGGTTGGAGATGGTTGGTGGTGAGCTAACCGTGTTGGGCCTCTTTGAGGGGGCAAGCTACCATCTCTTTCGAGGTCAGAGGCGCTACCCATCCATCGATGTGAAAAGCACTACAGCAAGGACCCAACCTCCCTGCCACTTTCAAGACCCAAGGGACTTCAGGTGGTTGAACGGGGGTTCAACTAACACCACAGAGAACCTGGTCCATTCCTTGAAAACCAATGGTTCACTCTTCCCAGTTCGCACTAGAAGATAGAGCTTCAAGCACCCTTGGCCTTGGGGCAGATTTGAGTGACTTTATCTACCAGGTAGTTAGAGTATTTTTCACAGACCTGCAGGTCCTCTGGCCTGTCCCAATTCAATAGGAACCAGGACATCTACTGGATGGTTATCTGTGGATGCAATAAAGGTGGAGAAATATTGATGTTTCTCCACTAACAAGGGAATCCCTAATACGGGTTCTTACCTAAATTCAATCAGACTCATTCCCAGTCATCTTCCAATAGCACTCCAGGAGTCCCTTCTGGCACCTTCTGGAATTCCCTAACGGTGAAAGCAATCAACCAGTGGAACGGCCTGCCTTCAGAAGTTGTAAATACTCCATCACTGGAGGCTTTGAAAAAGAAACTGAACAGCTGTTTGTCTGAAATGGTATTAAGATCTGCTCGAGCAGGGGATTGGATTGGAAGTTCTCCTAAGACAGTGATGACTAATCTTTTTGCCATCGCATGCCAGGGGCTGCAGCGGAGGTTCGCGCCTGTGCCCAAACCCATATTTCTATGCGCCCCGCTCCACGCATGCACACGTGACCCCCCCTCCCATCCCACTCCTGCCACACAATGGCCCGGTAGGCCCGTTTTTCTCTCTCACCTGGCTCCAGATCCTCTCTATGCGTCTGGGGAGGGTGAAAACAGCCTTCCTTGCCCCTTCGGAAGCCAAAGGCTGTTTTCGCCCTTCCCAGACACATAGAGAGGATCTGGAGCCAGGTGAGAAAGAAAAAAGGGCCTTCCCCACCCACCCCCAGGCCCTCTGGAGGCAGGAAACATCTTGTTTCCCTACTTCTGGTGGGCCCAGAAGGCCCGAAAATCAGCTGGCTGGCGCGCACATGTGCACCAGAGCTGAGCTGGCGTGCCCACTGATATGGCTATGCGTGCCACAGGTTCGCCATCACGGTCCTAGGCCCCTTCCAACTCTATTATTCTATCTCTATGTCTAACTCCTCAGGAAACCAAGGTGCGATCCAGGATTAGCACCCGGGGAGAGGCCGCATGAGGACAATATAGTCCAAAGCCCAACCTTCTGCCCCATTCAGATGGCAATTAGGGCCGAATTGCCCACCAGATCCTTGAGGGGTCTCCATATAGGGGTGTCCAACCATGGCTGGCTGGGGAATTCTGGGAGTTAAAGTCCACAGGTCTTAAAAGTTGCCAAGGTTGGAGACCCCTTCTTCCTGTGCCTGGATACACAGACCTAATCCTACTGCCCTTCCCCTCACCGCAGGCACCCCCAAGAATCCACCCATTCCCACAAAGGACTCAAATCAACTCCTGGATCGTGAATGTCCAAGACATGGGTGGTTTAAAGGAAGCGGGGAAGCCCTTCCCACAGGAAAGAACCCCTTCGTCTTCAAAAGCTCCCTGGGAGACGGGACCAGCCTCTCTCTCTCTCTCTCCCAGCCTAACAGACCTCATAAACTTGTCACTGTGGTAAAATATGAGTGCTGTGCCCCATCTATTGCCTTGAGGATATCTAAATCAATAATTCAACAATAAATAAGAACCAATAATAAATAAGTAAACAAATAATAAGAGGTCAGGTCAGCCTCTGGGCATAACTTAGAGCAGGGGTGAGCAACTATGGCTCCTTTAGGACCTGAGGACTTCAGCTCCCAGAATTCCTGAGCCAGCCATGCTGGCTCAGGAATTCTGGGAGCTGAAGTCCACAGGTCCTAAAGGAGCCATATTTCGCCACCCCTGCCTTAGAGGGGAGCTGCCCTGCTGAACTGAAGAAAGCAAACCAATTCTGGGGATCCCCCTTGCCTGCACCCCCCAAAACAGACCAAGTCCGTGTCCATTTGCACCCTCGCAGCATCACAGATCTCTGGCGCTCCGGAAAGCCAGAGAGAACCGCACCTCCTCTCCCTGCGGGGACTCAGTGAACGGACTTCACTCTGGTAACAAAGATGGAGGAAGCCCTCTTGAGGAACTCGTCCTTCTTCATGGCCGCGCTGGCTTTCCTCTCCAACAACGCCTGGTCCATCGCCATCGCCAAGCAGTCTGGCCTGAGCTTGGATCCGGCTTCCAAGCAACGGATGGGAGGAGAGATGTCGGTTATGTGGAGGGCATCTTCCAGGGTGCCCAGCACGGCCGTGCAGACCCTTTTATCGGCGGCTCCTGAGCCGTCGTCGAGGGCATCGTAGAGACCGTCAGCCTTGGCTAAGAACTCGAGAAGGATCAGGCAGGTGAGGACGCCGTAACGGAAGACGTCGAAGGGCACCACTTCGTGGTCCCGGCACGAGACCTTCTGCAGGAGGGGCTGCAAGGTCTCGTCGGAGGCGCCCCTCTCTTGGCACAGCAGTCGCAGCAGCTCGCTGTAGGTCTTCCCGTCCACGCCGGGTTTCTTGCCCTTCCCCTCAGCACTGAGAGCATCGTAGGCGGAGTGGACGTTGTTGTTAAAGGCCGTCCTAATGGAAGAGGAGGGGAGGGGCGGAAATTAACAATGTTACGGGATGTTCTTGAAGCAGCAAAGCCCTAAAGGAGTCTGAGGAGAGAGAGAGAGAGAGAAAGAGAGAGAGAGAGAGAGAGAGAGAGAGAGAATGTGTGTGTGTGTGTGTGTGTGTGTGTGTGTGTGTGTGTGTGTGTGAGGTTTTGGTCACAATGGGCTGCTGACAGAAAAGCACTTGGAACTGTGAGATGGCCCCAAACCTGGATTTTTATTTGTTTGTTTGCATCCCACCCTGTTTTAACTTTTTTTTTACAAATAACTCAAGGTGGTGAATATTTCCAGCACGTTTCCCTCCTCCTCTTTTCCTCACAAGAAACTTGTGAGGTAAGTTGGGCTGAGAGAGTGAAGGAACTCAGCTGGCCTCACGACAAAGGCGGGATTAGAACTCCCTGTCTTGTGGTGATTGGCCCAGAGCCACCAAGCCAGCTTTCACGATGAAGGCGGGACTAGAACTCCCTGTCTCGTGGTGATTGGCCCAGAGTCACCAAGCCAGCTTTCACGATGAAGGCGGGACTAGAACTCCCAGTGCCCTGCTGATTGGCTCAAAGTCACTAAGCCAGCTTTCACGATGAAGGCGGGACTAGAACTCCCAGTGCCCTGCTGATTGGCCCAAAGTCACCAAGCCAGCTTTCATGGCTACAGCGGGACTACAACTCACAGTTTCCCACTTTCTAGTCTGATGTCTTCACCATTAGACCAAACAATGGTAAGATTAAGGAATTGAGTTTAGGTAAAGGTAAAGGGTTTCCCCTGTCCAGTCATTTCTGACTCTAGGGGATGGGTTAGGGTTAGATGAGGGAGCCAATGTTGCCTGAAGAAATTTTCCATGGTCCTGTGGCTAGCATGACAACAGGTAGTCCTCAAGTTACAACAGTTGAGCCCAAAATTTATGTTGCTAAGTGAAACATCTGTTAAGCGAGTTTATCTCATTTTATGACTTTTCAGGCCAGAGTTGTTAAGTGAGTCACTGCATTTGTTAAGTTAGTAACACGGTTGTTAAGTGAATCTGGCTTCATCATTGACTTTGCTTACCAGAAGGTTGCAAAAGGGGATCACATGACCCCAGGAACTGGGAACTGAATGAGCTGTTGTAAAGTCGAGGACTCCCTGTACACGCCGAGGTGCATGGAACACTGTTACCTTCCCCACCGAAGTGGTACCTATTTATCTACTTGCACTTGCATGCTTTTGAATTGCTAGGTGGGCAGAAGCTGGAGCAAATAACTTGGGTTCACCCCGTCACATGGCACTTGGGTCTCGAACCCAGACTGTCAGCTTTACAGGGGATAAACTCAGCATCTTTAACGGGTGATCCATAATGCCCCCTCTCCCCAAATGGAGCCTAGATCACATTAAAGCTGGATCAAGTACTGTATTACTTTGAGAAATGACAAGCTGAATTGATCAGCGCTCCATATTGAGTCTTCGTTGAAGTAAAAAAACTAATTAGGAGAAGTAACAAAAAAAAAGAATGAAAGAACTTACTTAGGGCTAGGCTAACTTTTAGTTTCAGCCATTTCTAATTCCAAAGTCAAGAAAGAGTTTGGGGTATCTGAAAGTATATCAGATGCATAACAATTGTTTTCAGTATTTTGGAAGAAAACTTCCAAAAAAACCCTCCAGCCAGCCATTCTGTATCTAATAAGATATATTTCAGACTCAAATAGAGGTGTTTTGAGTTTGAAATGGTTGGAAACTAAATATTTTAAAACACTCACTGCTGATGAAAACATTTAAAGTTGTATAATTATTACACCTGTTATTGCTTTTCCCATACAAGTTTTCTTTTAACTTTAGAAAATGGCATCAAGGTTGCTGAGCTTTTCTACGTGTCAATGATTCTGATCAGTTTCAAACAACTACATAGGATTAGCCATTGGCAAAACATTTCTGCATTTCTTCCTAGGAAACGTCATACAGGTAGTCCTCGACTTACAACTGTTCGTTGTAAGTGACCATTCAAAGTTACAACAGCACAGAAAAAAAAGTGACTTACAATCAGTCCTCGCACTTACAACCGCTGCAGCATCCTCACGATCATGTGATCAAAATTTGGGCAACTGGTATGCACTTAAGACAGCTGCAGTGTCCTGAGGTCATGTGACCTCACTTGTGACCTTCTCATTTCGCTTTCAACAAGCAAGCAAAATGGGGAAAGCCGCATTTGCAGTGATTCGCTGAACAACCATGGCAAAAAGATCATAATATCAGACACAATTCTCTTAACAACCGCTATGCTTAGCAGTATAAATTCTGATCCCAATTGTGCTTGTTGACGACTACCTGTGTGTGTGTATACACACACCAGAGACTTGCCAATAAACCTTATGCTTACTTTACATGACAACTAATATTTATACATGTCAGCTGAGAACAGTCTTATATTTTGTCTGATTCATATATTAACATAATTAGCAAAATTATTTTGTTCCTTCTACACATAAAATGGTAGGCTGCCTTGGGAAAACACATCAAACTTGCTTTGTGCCAAGAAAAATATGCTTGGAGTAAACATATTTGTGACTAAATCAAAGTAAAAAGCAGAGGATTAAAGAAATCAGTAATGATTTCATCTGGAGATTTTATCTTGCTATCCATGAAAATTAATATTATTCACAGATCTTCTGTAGTCATGGTTCATGAAATACTGTACTTCATCGAGGGATACTGGCGTTTATAAAAATGGTGAGATAAAGAGGAATATTTATTTCTGCATGACGACTAACAGAACCTACTGAACTTCTTCCAAATCTAATCTTTAGCTTTTCCTATAAATTGCAAAAGCAAGGTATTTTTACTTTGTAAATTCCCTTTGTTAATACACAAGTCCCCTTTTCCTTCTCCACTTTTCCTCACGCTTTTTAAAAGAATTTTAATCTCATCTCGAAAACCATCTAAGTCTTCAGTGATAGATGTATTATTTCCTCCCTTTATAGTCAAAAATATTTAGCATACGGAATATTGAAGTAAAAAAAAATGCCCTTAGTCACTGACTAGGCTTCCTGTTTCCCCGTTTATTAAACTGTAATAATTTCAGCCGATTATACTGCAGTTCTGTATGATTAATCGTGCATTACACTATACATTATTTTGAAGTTTTAATCCTTATGAATTATGTTTGATAATGAATGCATCTAGAATTGTGAAACGGGTGAATCATTATGCCTGGTAGGAAGAGAGCTGGCAGCAAAAATAAATAAATAAATAAAATCAGGAGGGGGTCTGGGTAGCATCTTTTCTGAGTAACAAATTTTATTATAAAGGCACCAGCTTTTTGTGAGAGGAAGCTCCCTTTATCAGATATGTAGAGTGAGGGAGGAGGATTTAAATTGGCCAAAATGGGCTACAGCATCCGAGGTTTTGTTCTCTATCAGGCTCCATAAGGGCCTCTGGGGCCCCCATGTCAGTCAGCCCAAACCGACCATTAAAAGGCAGTTAGAGTTCCTGAGGCAGCCCAAAACAATCCATCATTTCCTTGCTATGGGTCCCTCACACCTCCATGCTCGGTCACTGTAGAGGGGGAAAAAAAACTACATTTCCCAATGAGCCCCGCGGGCGGAGTCCCTTAGAACCGCCCGTGGGCCGCCCCGTTGCATTGTGGGGATCGTAGTTCCGTCCCTCGCAAGCGGAATTCTTCGCCCCCACCTGTGGGAATGGTGGGCCAGGCCCAGATACCACAAGGCCCGGTCGAGACGCAGTTGCCGCTGGGGGTCCCCGCCGTCCGACAAGGCCTCCGTCGCCGCCTCCGGGCTACTCTGCGTCAGCTTCTCGAAGTAGCCGGCTAGGAAATCGACGGGCTTCTCCGGCCGGGCTTCGAGCACTTTGAGAAGAGCCTCTCGCACCATGTCGGTCACGCCGGACTGCAGGAGGAACTCCGCTTCGCCCTCGGAGACGCCGTTCGCTGACAAGGCCGAGCGGCTCTGATCGGTCCCGGTTGCTGCCGCCGCCGCCGCGGGGGACGAGCGTCTCTTTTCGTTGGCCGCCATTTTGGTTGAGGGCACTGTTTCTCGCAGGCTGCCATCTCGACTGAGGTCCGTTCGACCGCCATCTTAAGTAAGGGCCCTCTTTTTTTCGACGCTCCCTCCCTCCCCTGGAGCGCCCTCTATAGTTTTTCCTAGTGGCCAATCAAGAGACTGGTATGAGGTCATGAATCTGCGCCGGAGACAAGAATTTTGTCTCGTGAACGTCCTCCCAAAGCAGCCAAAAGGGACATTAATTTTCAGCGGGAAGGGAAGAAAAGGCGCGTTCCAAATTTACTGCCGTTCTCCACCTAAAAGTGAGGCGGAAGCGCACCTCATTCTGAAAAACGTACCAAGCATTTCGGCCATAGAGATAAAAAAGAGCAGCCACAGAGATTAAAAAAAGGAAGGCTAGAGTGGCCCTTCGTGCCCATAAAGCGAAGTAGACAACATCCTGTTTCCGTCTCTACCGGAAGAATAGGTGCACTTCCGTTTCCGGAATCAAACCGCTCTAGGCTCTAACGTCTCTACACCCGGAAGTTTCGTCGGAAAATATATTTATATATGGGGGGGGGGCGGTGTGTGCAATATCCCCCGACGCGACGTTTCCCTGCTTGGCTTCGCCGCCTCTACGTTTGACTCTCTTCCCGTGTCGGGAAGGACGTCTCGCGAGAGTTAAGGAACCCGGGAAAGCGGCTCCTGGATCGCCTCTGGATGCCGTAAAGGAGGTGAGGTCGCTGGGGTGGCGGGTTGCGATGCAACGGTCTCCTCCTTCTCGGAAGAAATGGGCAGGGGTGAAATCCAGCAGGTTCTAACACAGAGGCCTTCAAACTTAGCCGCTTTGAGACTTGTGGACTTCAACTCCCAGAATTCTCCAGCCAGCATAGCTGGCTGGAGAATTCTGGGAATTGAAGTCCACAAGTCTCAAAGCGGCCAAGTTTGATGACTCCTGTAAATCTAACTGGTTCTGAAGAACTGGTAGTGGAAATTTTGAGTAGTTCAGAGAACTGGCAAATACCACCTCTGGCTGGCCCCTGAGTGGGGTGGGAATGGAGATTTTGCAATATCCTTCCCTTGCCACGCCCACCAAGCCACACCACGCCCACCAAGCCACACCCACAGAACCAATAATTTAAAAAAAAATTTGAGTTCCACCACTGCAGAGGAGCCCTTTGCTGCCCATCTCACCTTGCAACGAGATGGGTGGCAAAAATAATAATAATAATAAATAAATATGAAATACGGTTCCCCGTAAGAGCCCAGCCTTATTTAGCAGGGGTGGGTCAAAGAGGCCATCTATGTCAAAATTGAACAGCCCTCTCTCAACAGGGGAAGAGATACTACATCATCTATCTCCAGTCTACAACACGGTCCTTTCAGAAAGAAGGCTCCATGCCCATTTAAACTACTTTACAGTAGTTGTCAGGTATGCTTCCTTCAAAATCTAGGAAGGAATGACCCAGACTCCATTGAATATAAAGTACGGTACTTTTATTAGAAATGAAGCGATCGCAACCAAAGAAAAGCAGAATCTGAGGCAAAACGCGCGAAAGTTACAGATAGAAAGCATCCCCTCCCACTGTCCAACATAAATCATCCAATCCAAAGGTCTCCCAGATGTTTTTATTAGATTTATATACCGCCCTTCTCTTTGCAGATTCAGGTGTTAGGTGGAAGCACACATCTGGCAGTGTCATCAATCAGGAATGCCGTGGCCGTTGACCCGATAGCAGCTTCAAAGATGCAGCAATAAATCTTAAGATTCACTTTCGATTCCCCCCTGCACCATACATAACCCCAACTAATTCCCCCCCCCCCCTATACTATGGCAGCCAAAGCAGGGAAAAGCAGAGGCTGACAATAGTATTTACACTACTCAGGTGACCCTGAGGACACAGACTTCCAAGTGGCCTCAATGGCCCTCTAAAAGGATGCAAAGGACCAGCTGTCTGCAAGGAGTATAAATCCTTCCGTTCCTCACCAGCCAGCCAGAGCTGAAGAAGCTTCTTGGATGAGAAGTGAAATGTTTTCAAAGAAAAAACAACGAAAAGTCCAGTTTCCTCCTGAAAAAAAAGCACCTTTGGAGATAGATACAGGTAGTTCTCAACTTATCCACCAGCATTTGGGGCCAGATTTTCTGTTGCTAAGCAAGGCAGCTGTTAAATGAGTCACTCCAGACTTTACAATGTTTTTGCTACCGTTGTTAAGCGAAAGGGGATCACATGATCCTGGGACACTGCAACCGTCATAAAAGTGACTCAGTTTGAAAGCCTCTGCATTTTTATCACACGACCATGGGAAATGCTGCAATGATCATAAGTGTGAAAAATGGTCATAAGTCACTTTTTTTCCAATGCCATTGTAACTTTGAAGAGCCCCTAAGTGAATTGTTGTAAATTGAAGACTGCCTGTATACTTGACTAAATTGTTTTTGCAACTGTCATGCATTCTTCTCTGGGGCAACGACCTTGAAGTGTCTCTGAAGGGAGGCCTCTTCCCCAACTTCATCAGTTTCACTTTCCCCCAGTGGTGGGATTCAAGTACTGTATTTTCCGGCGTATAAGACGACTGGGTGTGTAAGACGACCCTCCTCAGAGCCATTTAAGGCTCGTCAGAGCCTTATGGGCTGGTCTGCCTGGTTACAGGAGAATGAGACCCGGCGTATAAGACGACCCCTGACTTTTGAGAAGATTTTTGTGTGTTAGTAAGTAGTCTTATATGCAGGAAAATACAGTAATTTAACAACAGGTTCTCTGCCCTAATGATGTCTTCCAACAACCCACTTTTGCCAAACTGCTCAGAAAGTTAACAACCAGTTCTCCCGAAGATGTGCGAACTGGCTGAATCGCACCACTGCTTTCCCCGCTCTCTGCCAGGCTCTCCGTCCCCCCCCCCCCCCCTTAGTACATGGCAGGCTGGCAGCTCTGACCGTTTTTAATAGCAATAGCACTTAGATTTATATACCGCTTCACAGAGCTTTTTACAGCCCTCTCTAGGCGATTTACAGAGTCAGCCTATGGCCCCCAACAATCTGGGTCCTCATGTTACCGACCTCGGAAGGATGGAAAGGTGAGTCAACCTTGATCCTGCTCAGATTCAAACTGTCAAATTGCAGTCAGCAGAAGTAGCCTGCAGTACTGCACTCTTAGCCACTGCGCCACCGCAGCTCTTTAAGTGAGTTTTACCCCATTTTACAACTTTTTGGGCCACCGTCGTTAAGGAAATCACCGCAGTTGTTAAATTAGTAACACGGTTGTTAAGTGAATCCGGCTTCCCCTTTGACTTTGCTTGTCAGGAGGTCGCAAAAGGTTAACACACAGAGCCCGGGACACAGCAACGGTCATAAATACATGCCACTTGACAAGCATCCAAATTTTGATCACGTGACCCTGGGGAATGCTACAGTGGTCATGCCAAACACGGTCGTAAGTCATTTTTTCCCCACTGCTGTTGCAACTTTGAACAGTCACTGAACAAATGGTTATATGTCAACTACCTGTATGTGTAACGCATCAGACAGCACGGTGATCAAACAATAAAATGTTGAGTACATGTGAACAACAGGAAACACGGACTCTTGATAACGTTCCACAAGTGCCAAATTTATGGGTTTTCCCCATTTCCCCGTTTGTAGCTTTTAGCCTTACAAGTGTATTCAAGGACTTTCTGAAGATACTATTGTTTAGTGACTGATAAAGCACGTTATCGCCTACGGGAAAGAAATGTCCTTGGCTATGAAGAAAAATCATGCTTTACCACACTTAGAAAAGAGGCCTAGACTACCGTGTTAAAAATGCTAATATCGCCTTTGAAAAAACGCTAACGATAAAGGCTAAAATTTCAAATAAGAATTGGAACTGTTAGTCCGTTGCGGGGGGAAACTGCAAATAGCTTAATGCGTTGCAATCGAACAAGCATTCTTCAAAATGAAAAAGGGTCTTCTGTAGTCACGACATAAACCTAAGATTGAAAATCAGGCTTATGTCAGCTGTTAACATCTTTTTTATCCTCTACAAAGTGAAAAATTGGTCTCGGACAGAAAGCCACTTGAAGAGTCTAGAAGCATTTGAAATGTGGATTTACAGGCGGCTGTTATGTATAAACTGGGTTGACAAAATCAGAAAGGAGGAGGGGATAAGCCTCCTGGGAAAGCCAAGGGAAATCATCGAAACCATTAAAAAGCGAAAGTTAGAATGTTTTGGACATCTGACGCGACACCTGGAAAAATACACCATATTTCACTTAATCCTCCAGGGAAAGACTGAAGGCAAATGAAGTCCAGGCAGAAGAAGAACCTCATGGCTTCAAAATCTAAGGGACCAATTTGGACAAAACACAACAGCCCTTGTTCGTGCGGCTGCTGATAAAAATAAGATCGCCAACATGCTCATCAACGTCCGATGAAGGATATGGCACAAGAAGAAGAATTGCAATTTGGGCTCTTTCTGCCTTTCCCTTTTAAAGCTCTGCTTGCAAACTTCGGGTCAGAATCCTTTCTTTTCCAGGCTTTCAAATGCAGGTCATCTTCGATTTATGCCCATTCGTTTAGCGACCGTTTGAAGCTACAACTGCCATGGAAAATGTGACTCACAAGCTGTCCTTGCACTTAAATCACTACACCGTCCCCAGATGATCAAAATTTGGGCGCTTGGCAACCAGCAGCATCCTGGGGTCATGTGATTGCCGTTGGCAACTTTCATAGGTGAATTGTGATCCATTTTTTTCCAGCATCCCTATGGTCACCTGACTATAATTCGGATGCTTGGCAACTGGCATTTATTTACGATGGTTGCAGTATCTCGAGGGTGTTGCAATCCCATTTTGTGACCTTCTAACAAGCAAAGTCAGTGGTGAAGCCAGACTCGCATAAGAACCACGAGGTTCACTTAACAACTTCAGTGATTCACTGAACAACTGCAGCAAAAAAAAAAGATGCTAAGCAGGTATATACAAAAGTATGAAGGCTATTGTTTAACGCATTGTAAGCCGCCCTGAGTCTGTTGTGGCCCCATCCTCTGAGCCTATCCCATTGGAGGAAGGAAGCTCTGAGCATGAGGAAGAGGAGCCAGCCAGATCTCCCGGGCCCCCCCCTCTGGCACCGTCTCAGGTGCCAGCTGAAAGAGAGCAAAGTAGTGGGGAAACAGGTGTCTCAGATGAGAGTGAGGGAGAGACGTCATTCCTGGACACACGTCAACGAAGGCGAGATAAGCGCTTGTAGCAGCTGAGGAGGCGTGCGAGGGAATAGACCTGAGTCACTGGACTTGAGTCACAGGACCAATGAGTCACTGGATCACACCCCAGACACTATATAAGAGAGGGTGGTGGTCAGTGATCCCTGTGACGAACAAAACTCAATCTGGTAGTCATTGGAGCCTGAAGCTGCTAAAAGAACGGATTTTGGCAAAGCTACGTATGTGATTTTCTTTCTGTGAACAATTAAAGCACTTGGCAGACGGTGTGCATATCGCTGCCAAGTTGGAGATAAGGACTGTGGTGTGTGCCAAGTGCTTCTTTAACCCTCGACTGGCTGTGTTTTTGTGGGTGTGTGTAGAGGGGGACAGATCAGAGGGCACCAGCGGGAACTGTGAGTTCTAGTAGTGCCTTAGCCATGAAAGTCAGCTGGGTGTGTAGAGGGGGACAGATCAGAGTCTTCAGAGAAGGGCGACATATAAATCAAACAATAAATAAATAAATAAGTGCTATTGCTATATTGATTATAATCTTATCTTTGATGGGTGGCAGAAATAGGGTTACAAATAAGCATACTAGGAAACAATATCAGTATAAATCCTGGGCATACAAGCAAGAAAATTACAGCCATACAGTCATAAGTGGGAGGAGATGGGTGATAGGAACGATTAGGAAGATTAAAAGTAATGCAGACTTAATAACTAGTTTGACAGTGTTGAGGGAATTAGTTGTTTAGCAGAGTGATGGCGTTCGGGAAAAAACTGTTCTTGTGTCTAGTTCCATGATGGTGAACCTATGGCATACATGCCACAGGTAGCATGCCATAGGTGGAGCCATATCAGCTCCAGCATGCATGGTGTGCTGGCCAGCTGATTTTCGGCCCTTCTGGGCCTACCGGAAGGCGACAAATGGGCTGTTTCCAGCCTCCGGATGGCCTCCGGGGGGGAGTGGGGAAGGCTGTTTTCGCCCTTCCCAGGCTCCTAGAAAGCCTCTGGAGCCTGGGGAGGGCGAAAAATGGGCCTACCAGGCCCACTGTGCTATCACATGCCAAAAGCGTGGGTCCCGCACACATGCACAGGGGGGCAGGGCACATAGAATTATGGGTATAGGCAAGTGCGCGCATGTGACCACTCCGCACTTCTCCCGTTTTTGGCACGTGATGGCAAAAGGTTAGCCATCACTGGTCTAGTTGTCCTGGTGTGCAGTGCTCTATAGTGTTGTTTTGAGAGTAGGAGTTGAAACAGTTCATATCCAGGATGCGAGGGGTCTGTAAATATTTTCACAACCCTCTTTTTGACTCGTGCAGCATACTTGGTTGGAAACAACAGTTTATGTCCGTAGGGAAGTATTTTACCAGCCTGGGAAGGAAACCCCCTTTCTTCTTTCATCATGTAGTGCCCTATAAGACATCAACTTTGTTTTGTTTTTGAATGAAGTCAAATTCAGGGCGCGTATTTTCAGGAAAGGACATTATGAAACGTTGCATGTGAAATGCAAACTTTTAGGGACTTTCTGCGGCCATCAGTGTTGATTCTTCAGACGCGTGTGATTTCCTGTTTGATGTAGTGAAAGTTGTGCGCGCGCAACTTTGAAGAGCGGCGGGAATGCATGCCCTGCCGTTCACACAAATGGGGTTGCCCACTGCTGGTTCACCATAGAAAGCATCCGCACTCAGTGCATTATGATGTGTTATGCTGGCTTGACAGGCATGGATAGAAAGAGATTGCAGAGGGTGGTGAGCACAGCACGAAACATCATGGGCTGGTACCCCCGATAACACTAGATGAGATCGCTGGGGCTCGCTGCCTTAGAAGAGTGAGGAAAATCCTCAGGGACAAGTCACACCCTGAGTCAGTTACCCTCCTATCATCCGGAAGGAGATATAGAAGCGTAGCCAGCCGCACAAATAGGCTGAAGAACAGTTTTTATCTGTGGGCTGTCAGGCTTCTGAATGGAAAATAACTTGACAACAACATAGTGCGATTGACTTGCGGGGCCGGTGTGACGTGCAGTAGGATTCACTGGGTTAGGGATTTTTCTGTCAAAAAAGCAAGAAACAGTTTTTCTCTGAACGCCATCACTCTGCTAAACGAATAATTCCCTCAACACTGTCAAACTAGTTATTAAGTCTGCATTATTTTTAATCTTCTCATCGTTCCCATCACCCATCTTCTCCTACTTATGTCTGTATGACTGTAACCTTGTTGCTGGTCTCCTTACGATTTATATTGACTGTTTCCTAACTTGATTGCTTATTTGTACCCTATAACCATCATTAAGTGTTGTACCTTATGATTCTTGACGAATGTATCTTTTCTTTTATGTACACTGAGAGCGTATGCACCAAAGACAAATTCCTTGTGAGTCCAATCACAATTGGCCAATAAAGAATTCTATTCTATTCTATTCTATTCTATTCTATTCTATTCTATTCTATTCTATTCTATTCTATTCTATTCTATTCTATTCTATTCTATTCTATTCCATTCCATTCCATTCCATTCCATTCCATTCCATTCCTTCTACTCTAATTATTCTATTCTATTCTATTCTATTCTATTCTATTCTATTCTATTCTATTCTATTCTATTCTATTCTATTCTATTCTATTCTATTCTATTCTATTCCATTCCATTCCATTCCATTCCATTCCATTCCATTCCATTCCATTCCTTCTACTCTAATTATTCTATTCTATTCTATTCTATTCTATTCTATTCTATTCTATTCTATTCTATTCTATTCTATTCTATTCTATTCCTTTCCATTCCATTCCATTCCATTCCATTCCATTCCATTCCATTCCATTCCATTCCATTCCTTCTACTCTAATTATTCTATTCTATTCTATTCTATTCTATTCTATTCTATTCTATTCTATTCTATTCTATTCTATTCTAATTATTCTATTCTATTCTATTCTATTCTATTCTATTCTATTCTATTCTATTCTATTCTATTCATTCTACTCTAATTATTCTATTCTATTCTATTCTATTCTATTCTATTCTATTCTATTCTATTCTATTCTATTCTATTCTATTCTTTCTACTCTAATTATTCTATTCTATTCTATTCTATTCTATTCTATTCTATTCTATTCTATTCATTCTACTCTAATTGTTCTGTTCTGTTCTGTTCCGTTCCGTTCCGTTCCGTTCCGTTCCGTTCCGTTCCATTCCATTCCATTCCATTCCATTCCATTCCATTCTTACTGTCTTTCACTGTGAGTTGTATTGTTTTGGAGGGGTGCACAAAGGGAGGCTCAGCCAATCTCATTGTACACATGTTGCACTCTTGACAATAAAGATTTGATTTGAATTTTTTTTTAATTTGATTTATATGCCGCCCTTCTCCGGAGACTCAGGGCGGCTTACACTGTGTTAAGCAATAGCCTTCATACTTTTGTATATTTATACAAGGTCAGCTTATTGCCTCCACAAACTGGGTCCTCAATTTACCCACCTTAGAAAGGATGGAAGGCTGAGTCGACCTTGAGCCTGGCTAGGATTGAACTCAGAGAAATTACAGGCAGCTGGATGTTAATTGCTGCCTTTAGTAGGAGGCATTAGCCCCCTACGCTACACAGGCTCCTTAATTGATTGCACTTGCAAGCAGAGCTGGGTTTACAGGTCTCCTGTGTGAGCAGGGGGTTGGACTAGATGACCTCCAAGGTCCCTTCCAACTCTGTTACTATTATTGATTTAACCAATAGCTAGTAGAAATACAGAAGAATCGATTATTGTGCATCCTTGTTTCCCCCCCCAGCATGCGTGAATACCATATGGTGTCCTTCCATTTTGGAGTAAGCAGCATGGGAGAGAAAGCAGAAAAAATAGTAAAATCGAAAACATTGAAGGGAAGACATGAGGAAAAAGACAGCAATGTAGATTAGGGGTCTCCAACTTTGGCGATTAAGACTTGTGGACTTCAACTCGGCTGAGGAACTCTGGGAGTTGAAGTCCACAAGTCTTAAAGTTTGCCAAGGCTGGAGACCCCCTGATGTAGATAATCTAGTGCAGAGGTCCCCAACCTCCGGTCCATGGACCAGTACTCAGCTGCGGCATACCAGAAACTGGGCCACACAAACAAGCACAGCCTCATCCTTGGGATGCGGGCAGCCCATTAAACCATGCCCCTTCTGGTCCGCGGAAAACTTTCTCTCCACGGAACCGGTCCCTAATGTCCCAAAGGGTTGGGGGGCCACTGATCTAGGGCATGTTTCTCAAATTTGGCAACCTAAAGTTGTGCGGATATCAACTCCCAGAATTCCAAGATTTGAGAAACCCGGCTGTAGCATAGTGAGATACGCATGTAACGTTAACGGCGACCCATTAAAATTGCAACAGAACAACAAATGTATTCATGCATTATCCACTGAACTATTGTGGATACTATTAGCATCTCTTTCAGTTGTTTCTTCAATAAACCTTTTCTCGTTACATGTTGGTGTCTTCATTTTTTTAGGTAATGGAATATTTCCTGTAACTGCTTTGGTCTCAGGAGCGGGATTGGAAGTGAAAGTTGGTAAGTATTTGGGATGGGATCCTGTGTTTTGACCATCATCTGTGCCTGTGTAGCGTAGAGGGCTAATGCCTCCTACTAAAGGCAGCAATTAACACCAGCTGCCTGTAATTTCTCTGAGTTCAATCCTAGCCAGGCTCAAGGTCGACTCAGCCTTCCATCCTTTCTAAAGTAGGTAAAATGAAGACCCAGTTTGTGGGGGCAATAAGCTGACTTTGTATAAAATATATACAAAAGTATGAAGGCTATTGCTTAACGCACTTTAAGCCGCCCTGAGTCTCCGGAGAAGGGCGGCATATAAATCAAATTAAAAAAATAAAAAAATAAAAAAAAAATCATCTCTTTCTCTTACTACAGAAGAGGTTTTGGTAGTAAGATGGACATGCAGGAAAGGCTCAGTGGTCCCTTTTCAGGGAAGATGAAAAAAGGAGGGTTCTACATTTAGGCAAGAAAAACAAAACGCACAGGTACAGTATAGGTGGAACCTCACTCAATAGCAGTAACTGTGAGAGGGATCTTGGAGTCCTAGTGGACAACCATTTAAATATGAGCCAGCCCTGTGCAGCAGCTGCCAAAAAAGCCAACACAGTTCTAGGCTGCATCAACAGAGGGATAGAATCAAGATCACGTGAAGTCTTAAGACCACTTTATTACGTCTTGGTGAGGCCACACTTGGAATACGGCATCCAGTTTTGGTCACCATGATGTAAAAAAGATGTTGAGACTCTAGAAAGAGTGCAGAGAAGAGCAACAAAGATGGTTAGGGATAAAACATATGAAGAAGGGTTGCTGGAACTGGGTATGTCTAGTTTGATGAAAAGAAGGACTAGAAGAGACATGATAATAGTGTTCCAATATCTCAGGGGCTGCCCCAAAGAAGAGGGAGTCAAGCTATTCTCCAAAGCCCCTGAGGGCAGGACAAGAAGCAATGGGTGGAAACTAATCAAGGAGAGAAGCAACTTAGAACTAAGGAGAAATTTCCTGACAGTGAGAACAATTAATCAATGGAACAACTTGCCACCAGAAGTTGTGAATGCTCCAACACTGCAAGTTTTTAAGAAGAGATTAGATAACTATTTGTCTGAAGTGGTGTAGGTTTTCCTGCCTAAATAGGGGGTTATAACTCTGTTATTCTATTCTATTCTATTCTATTCTATTCTATTCTATTCTATTCTATTCTATTCTATTCTATTCTATTCTATTCTATTCTATTCTATTCTATTCTATTCTATTCTATTCTATTCTATTTATATAAATCAAGTTAGTAAACATCAGCGATTTCTGAAGAAAATTTTGATCCAAGGCACGAATGGCAATTATGAAACAGAAATGCATGTCAAGGTGGAAAAAAGAGACTTGGACTTCCTGGGGAGTTCCCAGATTCCTTTGGCTTACCCAAGACTTAGTCCTCGACTTACAACAGTTTGTTTAGTGACTGTTCAGAGTTACAACAGCACTGAAAAATGTGCTGTATCTGATCAGTCCAGAAAAGATTTTTGGGTGTAAGAAATCTGTGAAGAAGGCTTAACGGTGCGCTGTGGCCTTTTTGTTCCGCTTCTCCAGGCGATTCATGGATCCCCGGATGAGCCCTCCCAAATCCCGGCTGCGGAAAAGGAGGAAGAAGGCCGTTTGGAAGCCGAAGAGGAAGTGTCCCCAAGTGGTTGTCCCTGACCTGGAGCTCCACCACTGTGACGTCTGCGGGAAGGACATCAAACACCAGACCAATTTCCGGGAACACCAGCGCATCCACACGGGGGAGCGCCCGTACCAGTGCCAGCGTTGCCAGAAGACCTTCACCCGTTGCGCCGACCTTATTAAGCACCGCCTGGTGCATTCGGCCACTCGGCCCTTCCGCTGCCGGATCTGCGGGAAACGGTTCAAGCTGCAGGCTGACCTGGACAAGCACGCCAAGGTGCATTCGGACGAGGCCCCCTTCCCCTGCCATTTGTGTCCCAAGCGCTTCAAGCGGACCTCCTGCCTGGTGAAACACCTGCGGATCCACACCCAGGAGAAGCCCTTTGCCTGCTCCCACTGCAGCCGGCGCTTCAAGTGGGAAGCCTCGGTCAAAGAACACGAGCGGGTCCACACGGGCGAGCGTCCCCACCGCTGCGACCAGTGTCCCAAAACCTTCACGCATCGTTCCACCTTCCTGCAGCACCAGCGCACCCACCAACAGTACCCCGCCTTCAGCTGCAAGCACTGTCCCAAGTCTTTCAATCACAAGTCCAACCTTCTGAAGCACATCCGCCGGTTGCACTCTTAGGGCCAGAGGGTGGGCGAAGGGGCTCGGGATCCGTAAATGACCCTCCCTTCCCTTTCTCAGGGTGCCCAAAGACTTTGCGAGGTGTGCAACGGCCGTCTTCTCATGGAGAAAAAAACTTGCAAAGGAGACCATTCTTCCTAAACTTGAAACTTGAAAAATTTGACATGCCCTGAATGTAGGCGTGGTTCTCCCCCAACCCCAACCCCCCCCCCCTTTTTCTGAAATGTATACATATATAGAAACAGCAATAGCACTTAGAATTATATACTGCTTTACAGTGCTTTACTAAGTGGGTTACAAAGTCAGCATCGTGTCCCTCCAAAAATTTGGGTCCTCGTTTTACTGACCTTGGAAGGATGGAAGGTTTGAGCCTGGTGAGATTCGATCTGCCAAACTGCTGGCAGCCGGTGAGCAGCAGAAGTAGCCTGCAGTACTGCACTCTAACCACTGCGCCACTGCGGCCCTTTCAATGTATCTTGCTTAGAGGAGTGGCGCTCACTATTTCTTTGATGAGAGCCCTCCATTATGTGACTGTTTACATAATGCCCCACTGTGAAGTGGGCCTTGATTAGCTGCTTTGGGCCCTGCCTTTGTTGATTCCACACAATCCGCAATAACACAATAAAGGCCATTTGGGTGACAACTGTCACTGCTTCTAATTAAAGAGGTTGTGTTCCCGTCAAAAGAAGTACTGTATTTTTCGGACTATAAGACGCGCCTAAATTTAGAAGAGGAAAACAACAAAAAAAAAAGTTTTTGGCCTCTGCACGGCCCATTTTTGGCCCTTTTCCAGCCTTATTTCAGCCCATTTTTGAGACTTTTTCAGCCCGTTTTTTGAGACTTCGGCCTATTTTCAAGGCTTTTTTCAGCCCGTTTTTGAGGCTTTTTCAGCCCATTTTTGAGGCTTTTCTCGGCCCATTTTCAAGGCTTTTTGGGCCCATTTATGAGGCTTTTTTCAGCCCATTTTTTGACTTTTCCGGCCCATTTTTTTGAGGCATTTTTGGCCCATTTTTGAGGCTTTTTTGGCCGGTTTCAGAGGCTTTTTTGGCCTGTTTTCGAGGCTTTTTTCGGCCTGTTTTTGAGGTTTTTTGGGGGCATTTTTGAGGTATTTTTCAGTCCATTTTTGAGGCTTTTTTGGCCGGTTTTTGAGGCTTTTTTGACCTGTTTTCAAGGCTTTTTTGACCTGTTTTCGTGGCTTTATTGGGCCTGTTTTTGGGGTGTGTGGAGGCAAAAAAACGGCTGGCGGGTAGGCGGGGCTTCAGTAATAGTCGGCTTATAAGATGCATAGACATTTTCACCCCTTTTGGGAGGCAAAAAAGTGCATCGCATAGTCCCGAAAAATATGGCACAATAATGGTTGTTCACTTCTTTTTCCTTTGGCACTGGGTCCCATCTGGATGGAGGCACTACCACCATGGACTGGGAGCAGGAAATTAAAACGTTTTCTTCCTATATTTTTTTCCCCAGGGTCTGGATGAATTTAGTTCCGTTTCAATTCGGTTTCAGTTTTTGCTCTCACCTTGGTATTCAGTGAAACACATTACAGGCAGTCCTCGACTTCATGATCACAATCAGGCATCAAATTTCTGTTGCTTAATTAAGGCCAGGTTGTTAAGTTGAGTCTTGCCCCATTTTATGTCTGTCAGATTCGGGTTAATGTCAGGGTTCCAAGTAACACCCCCAATGAAAGAAGACTCCGAGGCTAGAAGTTCCTCATAGTTCCATTTTTTTAGAGATGTCATATTGGCACATCTGGGAAAACCCGAATCTGAAAATTTCCAGGTTTTCCCCACCCAAAAGAAAGTTCAAGTCCCTACCCAGCACCCACATGTCCATCACATGATCCAATCAGGCACCATCCAAAACTTAAGATACCTCCCAGTCTCACCTCATGCAGCTGCAGGGCCCTGTGGCCTTGACTCTCTGAGAAAAGAATGTTATTTTGACTATATATCACCCATACTCTATATCAGTGATGGCTAACCTTTTGGCCATTGTGTGCCAGGAGTGGGGGGTGGGTGGGTCATGTGTGTGTGTATGCCCACACCCATAATTCTATGTGCTCTGCCCCCGCACATAAGCATGTGAACTCCCCCATGTGATGACACGGTAGGCCCGTTTTTTGCTGTCCCCAGATTCCAGAGCCTTTCTAGGAGTCGGGGGAGGGCAAAAATGACCTTTCCTACACACACACACCCCGGAGGCCCTGTGGAGGCTGAAAATGGCCCGTTTGCCAACTTCCGGTCCCACCATTCGGCTTAGAGACTGTTGAATTCCACCTATTTTTGGGAAGAAACTTGAATCCGCATTGGGTATTGAAGCTAATAATTAAGTTTGGAATGATGGATTATATATGTATGTATGTATGTATGTATGTATGTATGTATGTATGTATGTATGTATGTATGTATGTTTTTTGTGTTGAGTCATCCTGGATAACCACGAATGGAGGAGATATCACAAATCTCCAATTTTTGCCTTTCAGCCCAATCTCATGGGCCATCCAGACAGTATAATATAGCCGACAAGCTATTTTCTATGTTTTTAATATTTTTGCTGGTAATTCTATATAAATAAAGGGAGGCTGTTATAGATCTATTTCGAGCTTATTTGCTCTCATCAGACAGTCATACCCTTACTGGGATTTGAACATATATATATGTTCTTATTTTTGCATTTTTTAAAAAGAAGCATCAATGGTAACCAATGACAAACAGCCCTATTTTGTTACACTAAAATGTATGTAGCTTCCATTAAAAAAACATATTGCGAGTTGCTGTCTGTTGCATATTCTCTGTATAGGGACAAATAACTCTTCTCCATTATCTTTAAATGGACAGATGGTCTGAATATCATAAGATCATAAGAACTGAGGTGGCGCAGTGGTCTGCCTGTCTGCTGCCTGCCTCTATCTATCTATCTATCTATCTATCTATCTATCTATCTATCTATCTATCTATCTATCTATCTATCTATCTATCTATCTATCTATCTATCTATCTATCTATCTATCTATCTATCTATCTATCTATCTATCGCTATCATTTATATCTCTATCATCTACCTACCTACCTACCTACCTATCTATATCCGTAATGGTGACCTATGGCACGCATGCCACAAGTGGCACACAGAGCCCTCTCTGCAGGCACGCCAGCCATCGTTCCAGCCCAGCTCCACCGCGCATGCAAGCGTGCCTCCCGCCAGCCAGCTGGTCTTTGGGTCTCTGTCATGCATGCGTGGGGGCTGGGCGCATGCGGAGCACGTGTTTAGCATGCACAGGGAACAAGTTGGTGCAGGAGGCTTTCCAGGCCCGAAATGGGGCATGGGGGGGCGGGGGCTCCTGCACCAACCTGGGAGCCAAAATTGGGCACTGGGGGGGCACACAAGGCTCCCCGTGCCCCGTTTTGGGCCTGGAAAGCCGCCTACATCAACCTAGAAGCCAAAACAGGATGCAGGGGCCAGGGCGAATGCGCGGAGGGGAGCTCACATTGCATTTTAGGAGTTTGGGCATGAATGTGTGTATTTTTGCATGCATGCGTGCGCTTTGGGCACTCGGCACCAAAAAGGTTAACCATCACTGATCTATACGTATTATCCATCTCTCTCTCTCTCTCTCTCTAAATCTATGACTTTTGACACACATGTCATAGTTTCACCAACTTTGGTCTTGTATAATTAAATAACTTCACCCTCCCACCCACCCATCGCTTACTCGATTAGACTTTGCATTGGAGACGTGGAGGAATGAATTTGAGTTACTGTGCGTATGAAATCTGGCAGGGGTTTCTGCCCTAAAAAACTCAAGACACCTGCAAAAATACAGTAGAGTCATTCTAGTATCTTGTAAGTCAGGGGACACTGAGGTGAGGGCAATAACGGGGCTGTTAAAACAGCCATCGTACAAAATAACAAAAAAGAGACATATTTGATAGAAATACTTGTCGTATAAGATTCATATATTTGGGGGATCCTTGGTGCTCTCTGAGCTTGCTTGTTGCAAACGTTTCATTACCCAACTTGGTAGCATCATCAGTGCTAGTAAGGACTGCTGTTTGTTATCAGTTTATATTCTGGTGTCTTGCCCGTTTGTGTGGGTGGGGGCAGTGTTAGAGATTCTTTGCTTGGCTGTTTATCTTTGGCTCTTTGGCTGTTTCTTGATTATCACTGACTTGATTGTTGGTCTGAAGTTAATTTTGGAGTTAATCTGTGCTGATCTGAGTGCCAATTTCTGATGGAGAGGTGCAGGAGTGTTTTTCTTCTTTTTGGGGCTGAGTCGATGGTCTCTTTTGCATATGCAAAACAGACAATCAACTAGCCCAAAAGAGAAGACACCAGAATATAAACTGATAGCAAACAGCACTCCATGCTAACACTGATGAGGTTACCTGGTTGGGTAATGAAACGTTTGCAACAAGCAAGCTCAGAGAGCACCAACGATCCCCCAAATATATGAATCTTATACAACAAGTTCTTTCTTTCTTTCTTTCTTTCTTTCTTTCTTTCTTTCTTTCTTTCTTTCTTTCTTTCTTTCTTTCTTTCTTTCTTTCTTTCTTCTTCCTTCCTTCCTTCCTTCCTTCCTTCCTTCCTTCCTTCCTTCCTTCCTTCCTTCCTTCCTTCCTTCCTTCCTTCCTTCCTTCCTTTCTCTTTCTTTTTTCTTTTCTTTCTTTTTCTTCCTTCTTTCCCTTCTTCTCCTTCTTCTCTCTCTTTCTCCCTCCCTCCTCCTCCTCCTCCCCACAAATCTCACCCTCTTCTACCACTGATGACATTACCTAGTTGGGTTAGAAAACAAGCAACAACAGGGAGCACCGAGGACCCCTCATTTCAACCCTGAGCTACTAATATTTTCCTTTATTGGTATTCATATATTTGGAAATTGTCCGGCACGAAAAGACCAGGAACACAGTTGAAGGTTCCATTAAATGGAATTATTGCTAAAATGGTATGTACAGAAATCTTCTCAGCTAACCTTTTGAGTTAGATAAGGACCAATGGGCCCTCAAGAAGGGATTGGACTTAGTTCTTTTGTAGCTACGTAGGGATTCTAGGCTGATCTCCTTTCACTCCGCCCCCAGGTCCTGCCACCCCTTCTACATAGAAAGATTGACCTTAAGAATAATAAGGAATCGAAAGAACCTGCAAGTGAGCATGGCAACGGGAAAGATGCGATCCTGTCCCGTTTGTTCCCTAGCAACTGTTTTCTAAACATCTGCTACCTTTGAATTGGGAATCTGCACCCAGCTGTCATAGCTAATTGACCTTCCTTTTCTGGGAGGAAAATAAATACTATGAAGGCAAAACTTTGGCTCGTTGGAGGAAGTCAGTGATTTTTTAGGAATAAACGTATTGGTTGTGAAAATGTAGACCGCTCCAGAGGGTGGACAAGTGTCCTATATCTGATTGCCTAACATATATTTTTTTGTGTTTTCTTCTCCTTTTGTCAAAGAGAGAGAGAGAGAGAGAGACTGATGGAGGCAGGGAGAGGAGTCAAGCAGGGAACTAGTCTGGAATCCTTACATAGGCACAAGAGGGCAACATCAGACCGAGTGGTGGGTTGCCTCCCCGTTTGGGGAGTAAAACTGTTGGAAGGCTCCACCCACTGACCCGGATGTCATAGGTGATCTGTGCATGCGCAGAAGAGCACACGCATGCGGGCGCGATGCGAACTGGTAGTAAAGGTAAGTAGAACCCACCCCTGGTCTGACCTCTATTGAATGCAGCTGAATTTTATCTAGACTGGCCCGGGTGCCAGACTGGGAAGATTCCTGTGAAACAGACATGAGAAATGAAGAGACCTAATTGACCCTCTTCACGTACGACCTGTTCGCAACTGACACCCCTTTCCCTTTTTCTCAAAAATGTTGTCCCTTGCAGAGGGAAAGAGATTGCTGGGACAAGGTCTCTCTTTTCCCTCGATTTTCTTTGCTTTGCAGACCGCGCTTCCCTCCGAAAGGTGCCAACGGCAAGTTAGCGCAGCTCTGCAACTTCGATTCGTTAATTGGCACGCGGGGCCAGCTTGCCCCGTTATCTGAAATTGGGTTAATTCTACTCCATTTCATTCCTTTTGTATCTTAAAAGGGCCAGGCCAGGGAGTTTGCTGGTGCCAAGCTCTACATTCCTTCCCGTGTCTGTTCCTCATTGTGCGCTTTGCTTATTCTCTTCCTTTCCACTGAGGGCGAATGCTAACACCGATTTCCCCTTGCTAATTATTCCCGAACTAGGATGGAGGAGTGGGGGAAAAGGCCTATAAGATTGCCAGGATTAAGAGATCAAAAGAGAGGGCCCTTTTTCCTAGCTTCCTTGTGACTCAAGTTCAGGAATGTGAACTTTTTCCACCAGTTAGGATTTACCCGACTGTCTGGGGTCATATATCCTCCCGTAGTTGTAAATATTTATGAGTAATTTCTTAATAAACTTTGTTGAAGTCCTGGCGTCTCTCTTGGCGTTTTTTTTCTTTGGAATCCGTCCTGCAAATTCTAGAATTGTCCACACGCAATTTAATGGAAACACCAAGTGATGCGGAAACTTTTAATTTTTAACTCTTTTTTTGTCCTCCAGTGGTCATCTGTATTTGGGTATCTGAGATACTGTAGGCTTACACTGTCTGGTCTCCACAAGATTGTCCCCATGTCCAGGAGTGTCCTGAGGGCCAAGCCGTTGTTTTCAGGGGTCTTCAGAATTGGCCACTTGACCAGATTCCATAACTGAATGAAAGGTCAGTCTTCAGTGACTTCAGGAAGTCTACACCTTCTGATAACGAAGTCCATATATTAACTGCCTGTTGCACAAACGAAATGCCTGATTTGCCTGCAAGCAAACAGCTCAACAGAGAAGGGCAAGGAAAACTGTTAACTGAAACAACCTGTAGGGATGCAGTCCAGGTATTCCCCCAAAGGTGTGCTATCAACTTTATTTGTTAAAGGGATGTCCTGTTTCCCTATAAGGAGCTCATGGTAGTATAGGTAGTCCTCGATTTACGACCGGTCCAGTGGTGATTTTCAATTTTTTTTTACTACTGGTTCTGTGGGTGTGGCTTGGTGGGCATGGCTTGGCTTGGTGGACATGGCAGGGGAAGGTTACTGTAAAATCTCCATTCCCTCCTCAATCCAGGGGAAGGATATTACAAAATCCCCATTTCCACCCGATCATCTGGGACTCGGGAGGCAGAGAATAGACGGGGGCGGGGCCAGTCAGAATTTTTACTACCGGTTTTCCAAACTACTCAAAATTTCCGCTACCGGTTCTCCAGAACTGGTCAGAACCTGCTGAAACCCACCTCTGAACCGATTGCTTAAAGACAGTTCAAAGTTAAGACAGATCTTTCCAGAGCTGCTTGTGATCCATTTTTGGAGTTACGATGGCCATACATGGAGATGACCAGGCTGAGCTCAAGGGAGTGGGTCAAATACATCATCGGTCTGGAGTCCTTTTGCACCCACAAGAGACCAAAGTCCAGCTCAACCTTGAATTCTGTTGACTCTTATCTACCACCAATTTGCTTTGATTGTTAGTAGTTCAGATTCTTGTAGAAGGCTTTCGTGAACAGTAAACCTATATATTCATTTCAACTGCCTGGACTCTTGATTTCCTGCACTGGACAGCATCCGTGCACACACACAAACACACACACACAGAGCAATCATTTGATTGCATTTTGGGTGCTTGGCAACTAACTGATCTTTTTGGCTTTTTTCAGTCTTCTGCAATCACATGCCTGACTTGGGGTATTTTTTGCTGGTTTCTGAGGGTGATTTCCTATTTTCCAGTAAAAAAAATATCCTTTGAGAAAAATGGATTTGCTTAACAACTGTGGCATTCGCTTAACACTGGAACATTCAGTTAATGACCATCGTAAAAAAGCCAACTGTAACTTTGATTCCAGTCACATGACGTTTCGACTTATGACCACAATTCCGAGCTCAATTCCGGTCATAAGTGGAGTCTACCTATATCCCTAACATTCCGTCCTTCCATTTTTTCCTAGAACAATAATCCTGAGTAGGTCAGCTCAAGGAAGAGAGAGAGAGAAAAAAGGCCCAAAATTGCCCAGGGAATTTTGATGATTTAAAATGGGCTTGAAACAAAACTCACAACATCCAAATCTAACTTCCTAAGCACCAGATTTCCTTGGTTTATAAAACCGTTAAGTTTGCAATGATCGCATTACAGCTTTAAAAAATGTACACAATTGTTAACGTAAAAGGAGAAAGAGGCAGCAATTAAAATGTATACCTAGAAATGGAAATGAACTGAAATCAGGATTTTTTATTATATTTTTATTGGCTGCGCGAAAGAATACCACAGACAGCCAAGAAAACAAATAAATAGATCAAAAGAATCAATCAATCCAAAGTTGTCACTCAAGGCACCAACGACCAGGCTCAAATTATCCTACTTTGAACAAATTATGGGAAGACCCAACTTTCTGAAAGTGGCTCTGATGCTGGGAAAGGTGGAAGGAAAAAAGAAGAAGAGAAGGATCAGCAGCAGCCAAGGGGTTGGACCAGCGGTGAAATCCTCTGAAGCCTGCTACCAGTTCTGTGAGCCTGTTATTGAATGCATGCATGCGCAGCGCTAAAAAAGGAACATTTTGAAGCCTTCTGAGTCTGCAAAGATAAGTAGAACAGTGAGGGGGGAGGGGGAAATCCACTGTGCCATGCAATTTAGATTAGCTAGAAAGCAGGAAATCTGACGATTCTAGCTAATATAAATCTTGCGTCACAGCTGATCGAAGCCCAGCTGATCGTCGAAAATACTGGTTCGCCCGAACCGGTAGCATTTTTTTTTTAACTACAGATTCACCCGAACCGGTAGCATTTCATCCCTGGGATGGACTGAGTAACAGTGGCAATGGGGACAACACTGGAGGACCTGAAAAACCAGGTTAAAGAGAGATTGTCATGGAGAAAATCTATCTATGTGGTTGCTGGGAGTCAACAATGTAATGGCACCCAATCAATCATCTACTGCACAATTTTAGATGAGGAAAAAGCTGAAGGGGGGGGGGGAAATGGGCTGTTCTGCCAGAAGTTCAAGATCTTATATGGTGTGTCCGGCTTCTTGGCAACCTCCTTAAATGGAAAAGTCCAGGTCTCTAGCGAGATTTATTGAGACAAATAAGGCTATGCAGAGATCCCTTTTGTGTTGCCCCCAGCTAGCCCAGCATAAAATACTGGATTAACTTTGCTCAGCATTGCAAGTCCTTTGTGTTGTTTTTATAGTCTCACAAACACCTTGCAAAGTTGGCTAAGCAGAGATCAGATTTTTGGAGTCTCTGCATTCTTAACCACATTTTTGCCCTGGCTGGCAGCTGGTGTGGCAGGCAGTCGGTTTGGGACATGGTGGCTCAGCGGCTAAGTCGCTGAGCTTGTCGATTGAAAGGTCGGCAGTTCAGCGGTTCGAATCCCTAGTGCCGCGTAACGGGGTGAGCTCCCATTACTTGTCCCAGCTTCAGTTTGAAAGCACATAAAAAATGCAAGTAGAAAAATAGGGACCACCTTTGGTGGGAAGGTAACAGCGTTCCGTGCACCTTTGGCGTTTAGTCATGCCGGCCACATGACCACAGAGATGACTTCGGCCTTGAAACGGAGATGAGCACCGCCCCCTAGAATCGGGAACGACTAGCACATATGTGCGAGGGGAACCTTTACCTTAACCTAGAAGCAAAGATATTTTTCTTCCTAGTATGATTCTTGCAGAATTGTCTTTACAAAGTTTTACAGATAGTCCTTAATTTACGACCAGTCACTTAGTGACCGTTCAAACTTAGGATGGAACACCCAAAAGGGATTTATGATTTGGTTCTGGAGTTCTGACAGCCCCTCTCCACCCCATGGTCATGTGACTGCATTTTGGGCCCTTGGTAAGCGGCCTGCATTTGTGGCCATTTGCAGCGTCGTCCCATGGTCGTGCGATTACTATTGTTGCTGAAAAGAGGCATTTACCTCTAATTTCCACCAACGTTTTCCTGCCTAAGCAGGGGGTTGGACTAGAAGACCTCCAAGGTCCCTTCTAACTCTATTCTATTCTATTCTATTCTATTCTATTCTATTCTATTCTATTCTATTCTATTCTATTCTATTCTATTCTATTCTATTCTATTCTATTCTATTCTATTCTACCTAGTGGTGGTGGGCAGGACCAATCTCACCTGGGAAATAAATGTGTGGTAGAGAGAGTTTCCAGTTGTGACGCTGAAAATAGTGCAGAGAAGAGCAACAGAGCTGATTAGAGGACTGAGAGCTAAAACATAGGAAGAACACTTGCAGGAATTGGGTATGGTCAGTCTAGAGAAAAGAAGGACTTGGGGATGGGGTGGGGACATGATAGCAGTACTCCAGTTTTTGAATGGCTGCCACAAGTAAGAGGGTCCACCCATCCTCCAAAGCGCCTGAAGGCAAGACAAGAAACAATGGATGGAAACCAATCAAGGAGAGAAGCATCTTAGAACTAAGGAGGAATTTCCTGACAATTAGGACAATTAACCAGTGGAATAGCCTCCAGAAGTTGTGAATGCTCCAACACTGGGAGTTTTTAAGAAGAGACTGGATAACCATTTGTCTGATGTGGTGTAGGGTCTCCTGTTTGAACAGGAGGTTGGACTAAAAGCCCCTTCCAACTGTGTTATTCTGTTAAAGCCATTTGGCGAGAGCACCCATATCATGCCCTTCAAATTCCCAGTATACTCACCAGCCCCAGAGGTAATTTAGCCTTTCACTGAAATAAACTTCCTGCTGGCTGGAAGATGTGAAAACCCCCCTGAAACTTTCAGAAAGTACATGTTTGAGAACTAGGTTCAGGATGTGCAGAAAAAAGAGGGTGTGAGAAAGAAAAACCTCATTTGAGTTACTTTCCCTTCAATGTTGAAAACCGTCGCAGCCGATCTTGGCTGGCGTCCTTATAGGTCCATCCTAAACTGTTGGGAAACTCCCAGCCAGGCAGGCAGGAGGGATCAAGGAGGGACCTAGCCTTGAGTCCTTGCAATCACAAGATGCATAAGCTTGATTCTCCTTTAGTCACATGGAACCTTATCTGGGAGATTCTTGTAGTATAGGTAGAAGTCAATAGAGTACTGGCTTAGACTTTTCATGAGTGGCTCTAACTGTCCGCGCCTGACATAAACAGTTGCACTCAAACCTACAGTTCCACCGAGTTCACATCAAAACTGAAGAAGGATCTGGCCATCAGTTTTGCAGTGAATGACCTCTGCCCCGTCGATGGGGTGAACGACCCTAGAAACGGGCTCTTCATTTCCACCTCTATGATCTTGACCAGTGCAGAAAATCCTGGCGATGTGTCCGGTGGGATTCCCTCTTGGTTGCCTGATAGCCCTTGAAGACCAGAGAATAGTTTTCATGGTCTGGCCAGAAATCCAGAAGCCAGAGGGGGCATAGCCAGGGAGATGGACAGAAATTTTTTGGCCTTTCGCTTATTCACCATCTCTGCCGTTGCCGCCATCGATGGGCGATGTAGCCTGTGATGATCAGTCCGAAGAGGGATCCAGTGGCTCCGATGGTGAAAAGGGCATCTGTGTTGACAACATCTGCAAAAGGAAAGGTGCGCAAACCATGTATTTAGTGCCGTAAGAAGACAGATGTATCCATCTTCTATTAGCCCACCTCACAGAGCCCTGGTGGCGCAGGGATAAGAATGCAGTATTGCAGGCAAACTCTACCCACAGTCTGGAATTCGAGCCTGACCGGCTCGAGGTTGACTCGGCCTTCCATCCTTCCGAGGTGGGTAAAATGAGGACCGGATTGTTGGGGGCAATAGGCTGATTCTGTAAACCTCTTAGAGAGGGCTGTACAGCACTATGACGCAGTATATAAATCCAAGTGTTATTGTTGTTATTATTGCTAGTATATTCCACCCTTTCTTTCTTTGTCTATAGGTGTGCAAGAGACTAAGATGAACCACTTCCCAGGTGTAGAAATATCAGGGTTACAAATATTAAACACCTCTGCCTGTATATTACATTTCTCCACAATTTATGGTAATTCGATCTCTTCTTTATTCGTATAAGTTCATTCTTTTTTAATGTAAATAGTATTGTTTGTAAAGATTTTTTTTAACATTAAAACTTTACAATTAACTGTTTTAACGCATTTTCAAAAAAAGGTTTTTTTAAATACATTATTCATTTTAGTTATTTTTTAATTTCACCTTTATTAAATTTTGTGTACTATGTTTTATCTTGGCTGTTCACTGCCCTGAGTCTGGTTGGAGAAGGGCGGTATAGAAATCAAAATAAAATAAATAAAATAAAATAAATAAAATAAAATAATAAAATAAAATAAAATAAAATAAAATAAAATAAAATTAAAATAAAATAAAATAAAATAAAATAAAATAAAATAAAATAAAATAAAATAAAATAAAATAATAAAATAAAATAAAATAAAATAATAAAATAATAAAATAAAATAAAATAAAATAATAAAATAAAATAAAATAATAAAATAAAATAAAATAAAATAAAATAAAATAAAATAAAATAAATAAAATAAAATAATAAAATAAAATAAAATAAAATAATAAAATAAATAAAATAAAATAATAAAATAAAATAAAATAAAATAAAATAAAATAAAATAATAAAATAAAATAAAATAAAATAAAATAAAATAAAATAAAATAAAATAAAATAAAATAAAATAATAAAATAAAATAAAATAAAATAAAATAAAATAAAATAATAAAATAAATAAAATAAAATAAAATAATAAAATAAAATAAAATAAAATAAAATAAAATAAAATAAAATAAAATAAAATAAAATAAAATAAAATAAAATAAAATAAATATAGTTTTATAAATAACCTAAGGCTGCAAACATATTTAATACTTCTTCCTTCTCTTCCTATTTGCCCCACAACGGCAAGGCTATGAGGTGGATTGGGTTGAGAGAGGGTCACCCAGCTGGTTTTCATGCCTAAGGCAGGACTAGAACTCACGGTCTCCTGGTGATTAGCCCAAAGTCACGCAGCCAGATTTTACCCTGGTGCACTCAAATGTGACCTAAACCCAATACAGGTAGTCCTTGACTTATGACCACAATTGACCCCCAAATTTCTGCTGCTAAGTTGTTAAGTGAGTTTTGCCCTATTTTAGGACCTTGCTTGCCACTGATGTTAAGTGAATCACTGCAGTTGTTAAGTAAGTAACGCGATTGTTAAATCAATCTGGTTTCCCCATTAACGTTGTTTGTCAGAAGGTCGCAAAAGGGGATCACACGACCTTAGGACACTGCAACTGTCATCAATACGAGTCAGTTGCCAAGCATCCGAATTTTGATCACGTGATCATCCACGGGGATGCTGCAATGCGTGTAAATATGAAAAACGGTCGTAAGTCACTTTTTCCCCCCAGTGCCGTTGTAACTTTGAACGGCCACTAAACAAGCTGTCGTAAGTTGAAGACTATTTTGCACGCGCAACGTCATCTCACTCACCAGCAGACACTACGACACGCAAAGTTGCTGTTTGGGGTGGGCTGGCAATGGCAGCGCATCGATAGACCCCCTGGTGCTCCAAGCTGACGCTCTCAACCATCAGGGTCGACCGGCCCTCGGCTTCCTCCAGACGGTACTGCGATTGGGCCACTGGGGTTTCCACCCACTGGATTTGGACATCTCTGCTGCACTTTGCGGTCTGGCACGTGATGCGAAGGGCGCCTCCCATGATCCCTTGGGCGGGCACAGGCACAATCATCGGTCGGCAGGGGTCCTTTGGTTTTTCTGTGGTCCCTTCTGTCGAGAAACCGTTGGTCGTGGAAACCGGCTTGGCGGTTGGTCTTTCTGTGGTCCCTTCTGTTGTGGAAATTGGCGTGGTAGTTAATTCTTCGTCTGTTAAGTAAGGGACAAGCAAAACAACCCTGAGTTTGGCCGAAAGACCTAAACCTAGTGACATCTGAAGCAGAGGTGGGTTTCAGCAGGTTCTGACCAGTTCTGGAGAACCGGGAGCGGAAATTTTGAGTAGTTTGGAAAACAGGTAGTAAAAATTCTGACTGGCCCCGCCCCCATCTATTCTCTGCCTCCCGAGTCCCAGCTGATCAGGAGGAAATGGGGATTTTGCAGTAACCTTCCCCTGGATTGAGGCGGGAATGGAGATTTTACAGTATTCTTCCTCTGCCACGTCCACCAAGCCACACCCACAGAACCAGTAGTAAAAAATTTTGAAACCCACCACTGATCTGAAGATGGAATTGTGCATGGTGATGGACCATGTCTCAAAGGAGCCTGAGTAGGGTAGGGGGGTAATGCCTCCTACAAAGGCAGCATTTAAGATCCAGCTGCCTGCAATTACTTGCGAGTTCAATCCCAGCCAGGCTCAAGGTCAACTCAGCCTTCCATCCTTTATAAGGTGGGTAAATTGAGGACCCAGTTTGTTGGGGGCAATAAGCTGACTTTGTATAAATATAAATATACAAAAGTATGGAGGCTATTGCTTAATGCACTGTAAGCCGCCCTGAATCTCTGGGGAAGGGTGGCATATAAATCAAATTAAAAAAAATTTTTTTTGGGGAGAGGTGGTCCCTAGCTCTGTCAGAGGGTTACCTGTTGGGTAAGAAGATCCAGTGGAGTTGTTGACCACTGTGATGGAGTTGTGATCTTCAGTTAGGGATTCCAGCGTGGGGGCGGCTGTTGGGGTAACCACAGATGTCCCAGAGCTGGTTTGCTTGGTGGAAACAAGATCGAGGAGGCTAGTGGTTGTCCCAACTGAGGACTTCCAATCAGCTGTGGTGAGTAGCTCCGGAGCAGATGTTTGACTTATCCTTCCAGATGTGGGAGTAAGGGCGATGCTCTCAGTAGCACTGAGAAGCTCCTGCGTAGCTGGAAACCAAATATTTAGAATCGTTAAAGAGAAATTGTTTCAAGACTTTGGGTCTCCTTTGTTAGATGACGGGCGGGGAGATCAATTGGCAACCTCCAAAAATCTCCAGAATGACAGGAAAGGGCAAAATGACCTTTCTAAAATGAAGGCATCCACAAACCAGCAAAAACCTGAGACAGTTTTGGTTTTCCTGCCTGGGTAAATTCAGTTTCTCTCCTAGCACAGGGCTCTCCAAACTTGGCAACTTTAAGACTTACGGACTTCAACTCTCAAAATTCTCCAACCAGCTATGTGAGGATTTTGGGGAGTTTGAAATCCACAAAACTTAAATTTGCGTTTGGAGACCTCTGCCGAAAAAAATTGGCCTCACCCCTTACAACAAATTTAAAACATCACTGGTCCTGTTTCACTTCCCACCCCCAAGCCAAGGCCCCCAAACCAAGGCTGAAGAAATTGCCAGCTCTTCAAAACTGGAATTGAGCTGCATTTATAATTCATTTTTAGCTTTTTTTTTAAAAAGAAAAAAAAACTCCAAAATTATACATGAATAATATTTTACTTTCAAAGTTACTGACTAATGAAATTGGGGATGCAAATGAAAATACGGTATTTAAAATAAAGTTCTCCAAGTACCAGATTTGCCTGTAATTATGGAGATAGCCAAACTATTTTAATTAGAGAGAAGTACTTATCTAGCTTTGGTTCTCTTTGAAAACCGCTTCTCGGCTTTTTGCTCAAAATGGAAAAAAAAAATGAAATTTTGATGATGAATGATTTTACTATTCTTGAAATATTTAAAAACCTAAAGCCAAAGGTGAAGATTGTATGTCCTTTTTTTTTTGTAGTTTACTGCACTGAAAAAAAAGTTTAAAAATCACCCTTTTCCTCCCCTTTGCCTTTTTTCTTGGTTTTTTCCCCCCTGTATTTTTATTTTAAAATGAAAACTAATAAAAACGATTATCAAAGAAAAGATTCACCCGTAATCCTGATATGGCACAGGCCCTATTTCAGTGATGGCGAACCTGTTTTTCTTCACGTATGTGTGTATGTGTGTGACAGTGCACATGCCGACACCCATAATACAATGCCCCCCCGCATGCCCTGCCCCCGGGCTCCCCCCGCGCATGTGTGCACGACCCACCTGTGCTCTCCCTGCCCCCCACGCACGCCGCTTTTGTGCTAGCAGGCCTCCCTGAAGCCTCCTGGAACCAAAAACGGGGGTGGGGTGGGGTGCCACACACCGCCACCCACGCGCATGCGACCCCGCCCACTCCCCTACACATACACGTGTGACCCTCCACCCATGCGCATCTCCTGGCAGGGACCCAAAAATCAGCTGGCTAGCAGGAGGCACACAGGCCTGCGCAGTGGGGGTGACCTGGGCGTCGGCTTGCTTGCCTGCAGAGATAGCTGGTTTAGCTCTGCAAACTAATGCACCGTAATTAACACCCAGCTGTCTGCAATTACACCAGTTCGAATCTCCTCAGGCTCAAGGTTGACTCAGCCTTCCATCCTTTCTAAGGTAGGTAAATTGAGGACCCAGTTTGTGAGGGCAATAAGCTGACTTTGTATAAGTATACAAAAGTATGAAGGCTATTGCTTAACGCATTGTAAGACGCCCTGAGTCTCCGGAGAAGGGCGGCATATAGATCTAATTTAAAGAAAAAAGAAGAAAGAAAGAAAGAAAGAAAGAAGGAAGGAAGGAAGGAAGGAAGGAAAGAAAGAAAGAACATTCAGCTGCCTGCAATTATTGGAAGTTCAAATCTCCCCAGGCTCAAGGTCGACTCAGCCTTCCTTCCTTTCCAAGGTGGGTAAATTGAGGACCCAGTTTGTGGGGGCAATAAGCTGACTTTGTATAAATATACCAAAGTATGAAGGCTATTACTTAACGGATTGTAAGCCGCCCTGAGTCTCCGGAGAAGGGCGGCATATAAATCAAATTTTTTAAAAAAAGGCTCCTTGTGCCATAGGTTCGCTATCATGGCCCTCTTTCAAAGTCTGAGAAAAGAGCGGACCGCCTGGGAAACTTACATTTGGGACCAGTGATGGCGATAGCAACCCTCTCGTGGACAAAGACCTCCTCTTCGACCTCCAAAGTTGCTTTGCATTTGTAAGTTACATCTCCTGCCACCCTCGGGAGCTCCAGTTCAGAGTGGTAGACAAACAGCTGGTCTTCTGAGTCTTCCATTTCCTCTTCTTCCGTCTCCTTGGAAGCCTCCAGTTGTTCATCTCCCTGGAACCAGCTCAACGTAAGGGCACCGTGAGGGTAGACGTGACTCATGGAACACAGCAAGCGAGCCGGCTGCCCAACGGTCAGCATTTGGGGCTGGGAGTCCAATTGCAAAGTATCTGGAAAAGCTGAGAAAAGAAGAGGCAGGTGAAGAGACCGGCTGTGTATTTTTGTAGCTTTGCTTTAGGTAGTTTAAGTAGGGTTCCAGGTCTGCTTCCAAAAAATAGCGGACAAGCGGGGGTGAGTGGGGTGTGTGTTAAGTAGTAAAAAAAAAAAAATTACAATTAAATTATATATTTTCTTACAAACATTTTAACATGTATTAAAATAATCACTTCAAAACTTTACTTAAAATTCAAAACATCGAATATATTATAATAATATGTAAAATATTAAATTACATTTTACTTTGCTGTCGTGTGTATTTTTATTTGACTGCGCATTGATCAATTCTTTTTGTTTAAGGAATAATTCTTTAATTTCAGTACAATGTTGAGAAATATTAAAAATATACAAAGTTCACTTCGAACTGATGGTACAAGCAGTCGGTTACGTTCGTCAGTCCACAAATTTCCCATGACGCTGAAAATTCATTCAGCGTTTGTATTTGATACCGGAATTGATGCACAATTCCGCCGCTGTCACTCTCATCACTCAACGCCATTTTAGGTCAATCGACACAAGCTACAATACATTTTTAAAATGTGAACTGTACATAATTTTATAATATATTTTTATTTTAATCTCATCATTAATTTTTTTCAGAGAATCAAGTTCAATGGATATTCGATCTTTGTCTCATTCTAACTTATGAAAAAAAAGACAAAAGGCGATTCTCCTATCCTTATTCTCTTAGACTGTACAGCTTTAGATGACGTACCATTTCATCATAAAACTTTTGAATAAAAAAAATGACCACTATTTTGTGAAAAAAAATAGTGAACATAATGTGAAAAAAGTGGACTGTCCGCTCAAATAGGGGACACCTGGCAACTCTAGGTTTAAGTGCCAGCGTCACCCTGGAATGTGTGTGTGTGTGTGTGTGTGTGTGTGTGTGTGTGTGTGTGTGTGTGTTGGTGGTGGTGGTGGTGGTGTTCCTTTTCTGGGCCATTGATTAATTGCACTGCGTTGTGTTAACTGTAATGATATTCTCAGGACATTTGTTCTTCTTATTGTTTCAGGAAATATTGGAATCTACCCAGAGGACTGGCATTATTGGATTAGAAATATAATTATAGCTCCCATTGTAAAGAACAATAGCAACAACCTCATTCGATGATTCACTCAACCATTGTCTATCCCCAAAATGTTAGCGATGCCCTTCAGACAAGGTTGAGTTTTCATGACTACAAACACAAGTATGCAAAAGTTATTTCCTTCCTTCGTTCATTCTTTCTCTTTTCCTTCCTCTTTTCTATCTTTTCCCTCCCTCCCTCCTTAAATTGTTTTTAAATTTTGTATATAGGTGTGTTTTATTGTTGGCTGTGCACCACCCTGAGTCCTTTGGGAGAAGGGCGGTATAAAAATTTAAATAAATAAATAAATAAATAAATATTTATTTATTTAAATTTTTATACCGCCCTTCTCCCAAAGGACTCAGGGTGGTGCACAGCCAACAATAAAACACACCTATATACAAAATTTAAAAACAATTTAAAAACATATTAAATAATTTGGCCCCAAATATCATTAAAATAAGATAACCGCCAAAATTCATGTTTAGGCCAGCTGAGCTTGTTGGAACAATAATATCTTGAAGGCATGGTAAAAGGTGCATAGGTCAGGGATCATCCGTATCTCCAGGGGCAATTCGTTCCAGAGGGAAGGTGCCCTCACAGAGAAAGCTCTCCCCCTGGGGGTCGCCAGTTGACATTGTTTGACCGATGGCACGCTGAGGAGTCCCTCTCTGTGGGAGCGTATTGGCCGGTGGGAGGCTATCGGTAGCAGAAGGTGATCTCGTAAGTACCCAGGTCCCTCTCTTCCTTCCCCTCCCTCTCCCTCTTCTCTTTCTTTCTCCTCCCTCCCTTGTCTTTCCTTTCCTTTCCTTTCCTTTCCACTCCTCTCTTCTTATTGTATTCCCTTTCTCCCCCTTCCCTTCTTCATCCATTTACTTCCTTTCCTTTCCTCTCCCTTCCCTGTCTATTTACTTTCTTCCCTTTCTCCTTCCCTTCTTCATCCATTTACTTCCTTTCCTTTCCTTTCCTTTCTTTCCTTTCCTTTCCTTTCCTTTCCTTTCCTTTCCTTTCCTTTCCTTTCCTTTCCTTTCCTTTCCTTTCCTTTCCTTCCTCTCCCCTCCCCTTCCCTCCCTTTTTTCCTTTCCTTCCCTTCCTTTCCTTTCCTCTCCCCTCCCCTCCTTTCCTTTTTTCCTTTCCTTTCCTTTCCTTTCCTTTCCTTTCCTTTCCTTTCCTTTCCTTTCCTTTCCTTTCCTTTCCTTTCCTTTCCTTCCCTTCCCTTCCCTTCCCTTCCCTTCCCTTCCCTTCCCTCCCCTCCCCTCCCCTCCCTTCCCTTCCCTTCCCTTCCCCTCCCCTCCCCTCCCCTCCCCTCCCCTCTCCTCCTCCTTCTAATTCTGTTTTCTGTCTTAAATTACTCCTTTCCCTTCCCCCTCTCCCTTCCTCCCCCGGAAAAGATTCAAGCAGCAGATGCTTTTTGAACTTACAATATACATTCAGCTCCACCTTGGCCTGAGAGGGAGTCCCTCGGCACTGTCCTGAGCACAACTTCGTCCCCTCCATGTTAATGGTTGCATTGCTCAGCGTTAGGATGCTCTGCGTGTGGTTTGAAATGATGTTCCCCAAGTCGGTGTCCAGGCCTTCCCACTGCACTTCAGCATCAGGACAATCCATGGAACAGATGAGTTGAATAGTGCCTCCACGTTCCACCAGCGGCTTCCGAGGATGGATGGCGGGCTTAGAAGTTGGAAGACCTGTTTGCGACAAATGGATAACTTCCTCAGCTCTAGGCACCAAGTTCTCTTCCCTGCCTATGCTGGACTGCAGCTACCATCATCTTCCATCCAGTTCATTGTAAAAGATGCAAGCCCCATCCTCCTCTACCTGCTCAGAATTTTGAACTGAATAGAGTGGAGTGGAGTGGAGTGGAGTGGAGTGGAGAAGAGTAAGAGTAAGAGTAAGAGTAAGAGTAAGAGTAAGAGTAAGAGTAAGAGTAAGAGTAAGAGTAAGAGTAGAGTAGAGTAGAGTAGAATAGAATAGAATAGAATAGAATAGAATAGAATAGAATAGAATAGAATAGAATAGAATAGAATAGAATAGAATAGAATAGAATAGAATAGAATAGAATTCTTTATTGGCCAAGTGTGATTGTACACACAAGGAATTTGTCTTTGGTGCATATGCTCTCAGTCTACATAAAAAGACAAGATACCATTTGTTAAGAATCATAAAGTACAACACTTAATGATAGACATAGGGTACAAATAAGTAATCAAAACACACTAGGAAACAATCAATATAAATCGTAAGGATACAAGCAACAAAGTTAGTCATACAGACATAAGTGGGAAGAGATGGGTGATAGGAACGATGAGAAGATTAACAGTAATGCAGACTTAGTAAATAGTATGACAGTGTTGAGGGAATTTGTTGTTTAGCAGAGTGATGGCGTTCGGGAAAAAACTGTCCTTGTGTCTAGTTGTCCTGGTGTGCAGTGCTCACACCAGAACAACTGGTGGAGGGTAGGAGTTGAAACAGTTTATGTCCTGGATGCAAAGAGTCTGTAAATATTTTCACAGCCCACTTTTTTTTTTAAAAAAATAATCTTTATTTACATTTTCAAATAAAAACAAACATTAATCAGACAATCAGACATCATACAGTAAAAAAAGAACACTATATATAAGAATAAACCTATAAACTCCTATACCCCCCTAACCAAAACATCCTATACTTTTTGTTAATACTCTAATCCGGAGAAGACAGAACACCTTACATATCTTTATATATCAATCCTTTCTACTTCCTACTTTTATATACTATATATTATGTTATCTTATATAATATCTATTATATCCCTAATAAAATTTATATTTCATCATCTATTTTATAGTTGTTTTCTTTTTCTCAATCCATCTATAAACTTTTTCCCACGATAGACATATTCGCGTTTGATCGTTATCCTTTAATTTTTTAGTTAATTTATTCGCCTCAGCACATTCCAAAATCTTCTGAATAATTACTTCCCTCTTTTTGACTCGTGTAGTATTACAGGTCCTCAATGGAAGGCAGGTTGGTAGCCATGTTTTTTTCTGCAGCTCTAATTATCCTCTGAAGTCTGTGTCTGTCTTGTTGGGTTGTACAACAGAGAGTTATAGAGGTGCAGATTACAAGGTGTCAACCCAGATTCTCCCTGAATTCTCTCTCTCCTGCCCCCGAAAAAAAATTAAAGATAGTCCTTGAGTTACAACCATTTATTTAGTGACTATTTCAAAATTACAACAACACTGGTAAAGTCACTTAGGACTGCTCCTCACACTTAAGGAATGCGCACGTTGTCGCCTCCTCACGGTCACGTGGTCAAAACTGCACAGAGATCTGTACAAAATTGTACAGAGAAACATATATAGGTAGTCCTCAACTTACCATTCATTTAGTGACTAAAGTTGAAAGCGTACTGAAAAAAGTGACTCGTGACTGCTCCTTGTTGCAGCATCCCCACAGTCACACGGTCAAAATCTGAGCGCTTGGCAACTGGCAAGTATTAATCACAGCATCCTGGAGTCACATGATCGCCATTTGCAACCTACCTAGCCAGCTTCCAACACGCAAAGTCCGTGGGGAAGCTGCATTTGCTTAACAGCGGCATGATTCACTTAACAACTGCAGCCATTTGTTTAACACCCGTGGTCAGAAAGGTTGCAAAATTGGCTATGGCTCCCTTAACAACCGCCTTGCTCAGCAATGGAAATTCTGGTCCCAATTGTGGTTGTAAATCAAGGGCCAACTGTAGTCTCCCTTCCGTTACAAGAAGGATCCTTTACAGTACAGGAGATCCTGGGTGAACCTATCGGCATTTCGTTGTTCTTTCTTTCTTACATCCCGCCTTTCGGTCTTGAAATATGTGCACAGAATAACAGAGTTGGAAGGGACCTTGGAGGTCTTCTAGTCCAACCCCTGCTGAGGCTGGAGACTCTATACTATTCCTAGACAAATAGCTGTCCAATCTCTTCTTAAAAATTTCCAGTGTTGGAGCATTCACAGCTTCTGGAGTCAAGGTGTTTGATGAATAGAATAGAATAGAATAGAATAGAATAGAATAGAATAGAATAGAATAGAATAGAATAGAATAGAATAGAATAGAATAGAATAGAGTACAATGAATAGAATAGAATGGAATGGAATAGAATAGAATAGAATAGAATAGAATAGAATGGAATGGAATGGAATGGAATGGAATGGAATGGAATGGAATCCAAGAATAAAATAGAATAGAATGGAATGGAATGGAATGGAATGGAATAGAATAGAATAGAATAGAATAGAATAGAATAGAATAGAATAGAATAGAATAGAATAGAATGGAATGGAATGGAATGGAATGGAATGGAATGGAATGGAATGGAATGGAATGGACTGGACTGGACTGGAATAAAATAGAATAGAATAGAATAGAATAGAATATATGGAATGGAATGGAATGGAATGGAATGCAAGAATAGAATGGAATGGAATGGAATGGAATGGAATGGAATGGAATAGAATAGAATAGAATAGAATAGAATAGAATAGAATAGAATAGAATAGAATAGAATAGAATAGAATAGAATAGAATAGAATAGAATAGAATAGAATATATGGAATGGAATGGAATGGAATGGAATGGAATGGACTGGACTGGACTGGAATGGAATGGAATAAAATAGAATAGAATAGAATAGAATAGAATAGAATATATGGAATGGAATGGAATGGAATGCAAGAATGGAATGGAATGGAATGGAATGGAATAGAATAGAATAGAATAGAATAGAATAGAATAGAATAGAATAGAATAGAATAGAATAGAATAGAATAGAATAGAATAGAATAACAGAGTTGGAAGGGACCTTGGAGGTCCTCTAGTCCAACCCCCTGCTTAGGCAGGAAACCCTACACCACTTCAGACAAATGGTTATCCAACGTCTTCTTAAAAACTTCCACTGTTGGAGCATTTATAATTTCTGGAAGCAAGTTGTTCCACTGATTAATTGTTCTAACTGTCAGGAAATTTCTCCTTAGTTCTCAGCTGCTTCTTTCCTTAGAAGAACTGCTGTAATGATTGGGATAATTCAGTCTAATCAAAACAACAAGGGCTAGGGATGACAAAATAGCAGTGTTCCAATATTTGAGGGGTGGCCACAAGGAAGAGGGGGATCAATGTATTCTCCAAAGCACCTGAGGGCAGGAGAAGAAATAACGGATGGAAACTTACCAAAGGAAGATCCAACCCAAAACCAGGGAGAATTTTTCCTAACAGAGAGGACAACTAACCAGTGGAACAGCTTGCCTTCAAAAGTGGTGGGCGCTCCATCACTGGAGGTTTTCAAGGAGAGACTGGATAGCTGTTTGTCTGAAACGGTACACCGTCTCCTGCTTGAACAGGGGGTGGGCTAGAAGACCTCCAAGGTCTCCTCCAACTCCGTTATCTGCTACGCCAACGGTCAAGACTGATTCTCCATTGTTCCCAAGGACAGACCTTGGGATGAAATCATAGTGAAATTGGTCCTTGGAAGAATTAATTGAGGCTTTAATGAACTATGCAGACACAGAAGATGGATTTATTCTACAATCAAGTTAACCCAAAGGTGCTTTTTCAAGAAGCAACTGGACTTTCGGGTATTTCTTTGAAGACGTTTCCCTTCAAAGGAAAAAAAAAACAAAAAAACAAAATCAGAAAGTCTAGTTGCCTCTTGAAAAAGCACCTTTGGGACAACCATGACCTGGATGATTGAGAATCTCCATAGACATAATCAAGTTGTGCAAGCAAAACCAATCTAAAACGTTCGGATTCTGATTCTGAAGCAAGAAAGGTCTGGGCAGAACAAAATGGCCCTCAATGCAGCAAATACCATCCCTTATCGCTTTTTTTCGGTCCAGTTTTTCAAAACGTATCTAGGATAAAACGGCTTGCGTTATCCAATGGCAATCGATCCATTGGAGTTCGCTATCGGTGCAATTCTGTTTTCTGAGTCTCCTCCCCGCACCTCCCCATAACTATCAATTCAGATTAGCTATATAGGCACACATGCATGGATGCGTTTACGAATGGAATTTTTGGAAGAGATTTACAAGCATTATATATGGCTATAAACACACACACACACACACACAAAATCTGACTTACTGCAGCTGTAGCAGACCAAACTGAACAGGAATACCAAGGAAATCATGGCCATTTCTTTGACTCCTGGATCTCTCTATATACAGGAGTCAATCCTTCCTTCCTTCCAGCTGCGCTGCTAATCCTTCATCTGTTCCAAAACTCTCACACCAACGACGCTTAAATCTAAAAGGGATGTCACTGCCCATGCTGACCTTATGGAAAGCAATTTCCTTCTCTTCCCCTAGTCTCCTCCCTTATAAGAGAAGTTGAACAACACAGTAGTATTTTCTTAGGTGTTTTGTTTCATTTTTAAACTGACGGGTGTATTTATTTTATTTATTATTTATTAGTTCGATTTATATATGCTGCCTTTCTCCGGAGACTCAGGGCGGCTTACAATGCATTAAGCATTGTATGTTAAAATTAAGCCTCTCCCAAGCCCCCAAAAGTCAAATCTTATGACTTTGTGCTAGACCCCAAATAGAAATAGCAATAGAACTTCGACTTATATACCGCTTCATAGTGCTTTTACAGCCCTCTCTAAGCGGTTTACAAAGTCAGCCTCTTGCCCTTCCAACAATCCGGGTCCTCATTTTACCCACCTCGGAAGGATGGAAGGCTGAGTCAACCTTGAGCCTGGTGAGATTCGATCTGCCGAACTGCTGGCAGCCGGTGATCAGCAGAAGTAGCCGGCAGTACTGCACTCTAACCACCGCCCCACCTCAGCTCAAATACAGGTATTCCTCGATTTACAACCACAATTGAGCCCAGAATCTCGGTTGCTAAGCAAGTCATTTGTTAAATGAATTCTGGCTCATTTTACCACCTTTCTTTTCACAGTTGTTAAGTGAATCACTGCAGTTTGTGAAGTTAGTAACCCGGTTGTTAAGGGAATCGGGCTTCTCCATTGATCTTCCTTGTCAAAAGGTCGCAAAAAAAGGGATCACGTGACCCCGGGACACTGCGACCGTCCTAAATACATGCCAGCTGCCGAGTGTCTGAATTTTGATCATGTGACCATGAGGATGCTGCAATGGTTGCAGGTGTGAAAAAGTGTATAAGTCACTTTTTTTCAGCGCTCTTGTAATTTGTTTCAATGGTCACGAAACAAACGGTTGTAAGCCGAGGACTACCTGTACGAGGGATTTAGCCAAGAACGTATGCCTCATTCCCCCGCAGGAACAGATTGCAAACTCGCGCTGCTAATGCTGCTCCTTTCAGCTTCAAATGTGGCAGTAACCCAAATTCAGCCTTGTGGGGTGAACGAATGAGTGCAGGTTAAACGAATTATTATCCAATTTTGGAAGGAAAAAAAATCTACATTTGATCTGAGGCAATATGTGTTGGTTGTCAACCGTTGAAGAGAAATATCCTTATTTTGACAAAAGGCGAGGGAACAAGACTGCCAGGCAACACGGTCGCGTTTTTGGGGAGCTGTTTAACAACACTTTCTAGGTTTCCCCCTTTGTTTAGTTCCATTTATTACTCTTCTTCCTAATTACTATCATCATTAATTTTGTGGCTAATTTTGCTCATTCTGCCATCCAACACTTTTCTTCTTCTTCATCTGTCGATTAACCTACACTGCCGAAGTCATAACATGCCCTGTAAATTGCTGGCAGTGCCAATAATTAAATAAATAAGTACACACATGCTCGTGTCCCCACACACGCATGCACACATACACACACAAAAGAAACACAAAAAGCATTCAGCTAAATGCTGCTACTCCACAGCCAAAGGTTAATTGCAGATTTAACTAGCCGGACAATAAGTCAGAATGAGATACGTATCACTTTCTCCGGGAGGGGGCGGGGAGATTATCTGCAAGTAGTCTATGATTTATGACCAGTCCATTAGCGACTATTTGAAGTTACAATGGACTTACCTATTTGGGGGCTACTTATGGCCTGAACTCAAAAGTTCTGACAGCCAGGCCCCACCAACCAGAGCCAGGTGACGTGACTACTCAAGAGATGCTCAGCCACCATCCTGCATTCACGGCCATTTGAAGTGTCCTGCGGTCATGAGACTGTGTGCGTGCTTTATGGTAGATTTGCCAAATGCTGGCGTTTCCTTTTGGTATTTCAGCAACAAAACCACAGTGAGCTCAGAGCAGGGGTGTAATGCTACTGGTTCGATCTGGTTCGGGCGAACCAGTGGTGAAAAATGCTTTGAAAAAGTAAAAAAAAAAAAAAAAAAAGGTTCCGACGATCATGTGGCACAGCTGTGATCATTGGAACCTTTTTTTAAAAAAAAACTTCTTAAAAGCATTTTTTACTACTTATTTGCCGGAACCGGTAGTAAAAAAAATGCTTTAAAAAAGTAAAAAACAAACAAACAAACAAAAAAACTTGGCCACGCCCACCCAGTCACATGACTGCCCAAGCCACGCCCACAGATGCCAACCGGTAGCAACAAATTTTACATTTCATCAGTGGCTCAGAGGTCTTCCACTCCAACTCTTTGCTCAAGACAGAAGACTTTACACCCATGATGGCGAACTTATGGCACGCATGCCACAGGTGGCATGCAGAGCCACATCTGTGGGCACACAAGCATTGCCCTAGTTCAGCTCCAGCGTGCATGTGTGCGCCGGTCAGCTAATTTTCAGGCCTTCAAGTCCCACCGGAAGTTGGGAAACTAGCTGTTTCATGCTTCCGGAGGGCCTCTGAGGGAGGGAGGCCCTTTTCGCCCACCCCAGGCTCCTAGAAGGCCTCTAAAGCCTGGGGAGGGCAAAAAACGGGCCTTCCGTTCCCACTGGAACTCGGGAAACTGGCCGTTTCCTGTGTCCAGAGGGCCTCTAGGGGGTGGAGAAGGCTGTTTTTGCCCTCCCCAGGCTCCAGGAAAGCCTCTGGAGGGCGAAAAACAGGCCTACCTGGCCCACTGTACCATCATGTGCCAAAAGTGGGGTGAGCACATTGAATTATGGATGTGGGCACATATGTGCACGACCCCCCCCCTACTTTTGGCACGCGATGGCAAAAAGGTTAGCCATCACTACCTTACATCATCCTGGTCAAATAGTTGTCCAGTTTTATTTTTGAAGACCTCCAGTGATGGAGGACTCACAACTCTGAGAGGCAAGCTGTTCCATTGATTAATGGTTCTCGCTGTCACGAAATTTCTCCTTAGTTCTAGATTGGCTCTCTCCTGAACAAGCTTCCACCCATTACTTCTCGTTACCTGCTCACTGGTGCTTTGGAGAACAAGTCAATTCCCTCTTCCCTGTGAAGGCCCTCAAGTACTGGAAGGCAGCCATCATGTTTACCCCTAATCCTTCTCTTTGAAAGGCCAGACATACACCTAGCTCCTTCAACCTTTCATCATGCGATTTTAGCTTCCGGACCCGTTGCCATCTTTGTTGCTCTTCTCTGCACACTTTCTAAGCTAAGTGACCTGTCGTAAGTCAAGGACCACTTGTACAGCTTAATAATACATAGCAGTTTCCCACACCATGCTGAATCCCAAACTACCAACCCCATTTTAGCCTGTTTTGGGGATTTGGGAGACTTGGTGTAAAAAATACACTGAGAATTAAATTATTTTCCATTAACATGTATAACATCTAAAATGAGGACTAGGTAGACATTTCAATTCCTTCGCCTCCTTGATCTGGTTCCATTACTCATCCCAAGCTTAATCACAGGGTTGATGTGCAGATAAAAAATGAACTAAGGGAAGGAAGCGGGGGTGGGGGGGAGAGAGTAAGGAAATATCTCTTTTGGTCTGCATTGCCTTCTGCCCCTTGGAAAAATGGCAGGCACAAAATATAACTATTTTGGAATTCTGGAGGTCTCTTTATTCATTTTATTCAAGGAATATGGATACTTAACATGAATCTTGCATTGTAGTAGTTTCTTCTCCAGTAATATTGTACTGCAAACTAGGGTTATACAAAACCCTTTGCCAGATCAATTCTTGAATACAGTTTATCTGTCTGGAACCCATACTGCATATCGGACATTAATACAATCAAATGAGTCCAGAGATATTTCACAAGAATCCTCCACTCCTCTGCTCGCAACAAAATACCTTATGCCACCAGACTTGAAATTCTGGGCTTAGACAACTTAGAACTACGCCGTCTTCGGTCCGACCTAAGCGTAGTACATAAAATTATCCACTACAATGTCCTACCTGTCAATGACTACTTCAGCGTCAACCACAACAATACAAGAGCACACAATAGATACAAACTCATGGTAAACCGCTCCAAACTCGATTGCAGAAAATACGACTTCAGCAACAGAGTGGTCAACGCCTGGAATGCACTACCTGACTCTGTGGTTTCTTCCCCAAACCCCCAAAACTTTAACCTTAGATGTCTACTGTAGACCTCACCCCATTCCTAAGAGATCTTTAAGGGGTGTGCTTAAGCGCACCAGCACGCCTACCCTCCCTATTCTAATGTTTCCTTTTATTTGTATCTATTTCATGTATTCATAATTATGTTTACACTTGTATTTGTTATCAAATACATGCTTGATGACATACATACTTACATACAGTACATACATACATAAATTTCCTTAAGAGGCTGGCATCCTCTGTGCAGACACAACAGGAGTATAAAACAAATAACTCAGTGTTTCTCAATTTGAAGATGGGTGGATGCCAACTCCCAGAATCCCCCATGCTGGCTGATGTCCCCCCCATCTTCAAGAGGCCAAGGATGAGAAACACCGGCTAAAATTCTCAAAGGTGTTTTATCAAAAGGCAACTGGACTGTTTTTTCCCCCTTCAGGAAGAAACTTATTTTCTTCCTCAAGGAAAAAATCCAGTCCAGCTGACTTTTGAAAAAACACCTTTGCGATAGCTATGACCTGGGTGACTGAGAATCTCTATAGACACTGGCTAAAATTGTCCCCGTCTTGAAATCTCAAATGTAGTGCCCAAAGCTCACCAGCAGGGGGCACATCAATTCACAGATATTAACTATGAAAGTTGCCCAGGCTAAATATTTGAATTTTCCTTTGGGGGGGGGGGGGGTTCCTTAGAAGCATTATTTCAAAGTATTCATTACTTCAAATTCCCGGATTCTCTGTTTTGATTCCAAAAAAGACTCCATCCCCATTTCAAGCGAAGAGATTGAATAGCCTAGCACAAATACTGCAGAATTAGAGACATGTCACAAAATTCCCCGCTATTGTCTAGACTTCCAGCAGATACAGTTTTCAAATGAAGGGGAAAATCCCCTAATTTGGCGGGCAGCCCTGATTTGTGGGCAGAAAGGTTTTACACACAAACCTTTGGCCTTCCTTAGCCATCCGAAGCCAGAATTGCAATATGCTGATTCCTGTCGGAATGCTTAAAAATGCATTTTATTCATTTGTTCCCTATTTCAATCAGGCGGCAAATTAGAAGAGGAGAAAAGAAAATTGTGCTAATAAGGAAGATCCATTTCATCCATGTTTTGATAATAGTACAATTACTATTGCTGGTACAAGCAGCAATAGTACAATTAGGATTGCTGGTTTACTCAAGCGGCAACATGTTCCAAGAATGTTACACTAAATTGGGTCTACCTGGAAGGTAATGGCAGGTTACAAATATGATTTTCATATTACAGGACAGTCCTGGACTTACAACCACATTTGGGACCAGAATTTCCATTTAATAAGCAAGATTGTTAAAGGAGTCATGCCCAGTTGTGCAACCTTTCTGTTATGGAATGAAGTGACCAAGCAACACTCCTGGGTCAGTCAGAGAGAGAGTTTATTGCGCAAGACTCAAAGCCATATTTGCCAATCTTGGCTCTGAGTAAAGTCTCCATGCTTGTATGACACATTATATACTTTTCTAAACAAAGGATTCTGCTAACACAGCAACTTTTCCATATATGGTTAACATACATTTGTCATTTTTAATTGTCATTTTTCTAATTATTAAAGTTTTATCCAACACTCATAATTCTTCTTGTAATTTGGCTGAAGTACAATTTCTTCTTGTTGAAGGACAAGTTTTAGTCCATATGGATGTCCATGACCTAACCACCTTTAGCCATCTGTCTTCCGACAAGTTAGGGATGCTCCTTTCTTCTGACAAGTTAGGGGGGGGGGCTCTTTAGAGTGTCAAAGGAAATTACATGTTGGCTTTGTATTCTCTGCAGCTGCACATATTTCTTGTCTTCAGAATATGGTTGCTTTTAGAATAGCTTTTTAGAATATAGTGAATAAGTATCCAGTAATCATCCAAACGGTCCCCACTCTACATTATTTCTGCCACAGTTGTTAAAGGAATCCCTGCAGTTATTAAGTGAATCATGCAATTGTTAAACCAATCCCCCATTGCAGTGGTGAAATCCAATTTTTTTTTTACTACCGGTTCTGTGCGAGTGGCTTGGTGGGCATGGTGTGGCTTGGTGGGTGTGGCAGACGACGGATACTGCAAAATCTCCATTCCCACCCCACTCCAGGGGAAGGATACTGCAAAATCTCCATTCCCTCCCCACTCCAGGGGAAGGATACTGCAAAATCTCCATTCCCTCCCCACTCTGGGGCCAGCTAGAGGTGGTATTTGCTGGTTCTCCGAACTGCTCAAAATTTCCACTACCGGTTGTCCGAACTGCTCAAAATTTCCATTACTGGTTGTCCAGAACCTGTCAGAACCTGCTGGATTTCACCCCTGCCCCATTGGCTTTGCTTGTCAGAAAGCCGCAAATGACGATCCAATGACTCTGGTTTGCTGCAAACCATTATAAATACATGATGGTTGCAAACCCCTGAATTTTGATCGTGCGATTGTAAATGGTGTGTAGATGTGTAAATCAGGGGTCCACAACCCCCGGGCTGTGGAAATGGCAGGCGAGCACACACACACGCAGCTCCATGTGTGTGAGCGGTGGGCACGTGTACCCGCCGTTTGCGCAAATGGAACTGCGTGCCTGCGCGCTCGTCCGCCGCTCACACAGAACCATCCTTTCTCCCCTTCCCCCTTCGCCAGTCCCCAAAGCTAGAAAGGCTGGAAACTGGTGTAGATGCTGTGACAGTCTTAAGGGTGACGGCTGGTCATCAGCTAAATTTTTCAGTGTCATTGTAACTTTGCATGGTTGTTAAATGAATGGTTGTAGATGGAGGATTAACTGTATTCAAGTTGATTTGCTAATCAGTATGCTAAGCCGGGCCCTTGAATCACACGGTTCCAGGGGGAAAGCCAGCATTTCAAAATGTCACCCTCTTACAGAAGTCCAACTCGGCTGCTTTTGCATCTCTGTTTAACTCTGTCCTCACTGGCGCTGCTACAAATGTCATCCTCACTTTTGTCTCCGGCCCCTTAAGATGAAAAGAGAGCCAGTTTGGTGCAATGATTAAGGTGCTTAACTGAGCAACCAGGAGATTGTTTCAAATCCCATGACAGAAATAAAATCAGATGAGTAACTTTGGGCCAATCATCAGGAGACACTGAGTTCTAGTCCAGCCTTAGACATCAAAGCTGGTTGGGTGACTTTGGGCCAATCATCAGGAGACTGTGGGTTCTAGTCCCACCTCAGGCATCAAAACTAGTTGGGTGATCTTGGGCCAATCATCAGGAGACTGTGAGTTCTAGTCCCGCCTCAGGCATCAAAACTAGTTGGGTGATCTTGGGCCAATCATCAGGAGACAGTGAGTTGTAGTCCCACCTCAGGCATCAAAACTGGTTGGGTGACCTTGGGCCAATCATCAGGAGACTGTGAGTTCTAGTCCCAACTCAGGCATCAAAACTGGTTGGGTGACTTTGGGCCAATCATCAGGAGATGTGAGTTCTAGTCCCGCCTCAGGCATCAAAACTGGTTGGGTGACCTTGGGCCAATCATCAGGAGACTGTGAGTTCTAGTCCCAACTCAGGCATCAAAACTGGTTGGGTGACTTTGGGCCAATCATCAGGAGATGTGAGTTCTAGTCCCGCCTCAGGCATCAAAACTGGTTGGGTGATCTTGGGCCAATCATCAGGAGACAGTGCGTTGTAGTCCCAACTCAGGCATCAAAACTGGTTGGGTGACTTTGGGCCAATCATCAGGAGATGTGAGTTCTAGTCCCAACTCAGGCATCAAAACTGGTTGGGTGACTTTGGGCCAATCATCAGGAGATGTGAGTTCTAGTCCCGCCTCAGGCATCAAAACTGGTTGGGTGACCTTGGGCCAATCATCAGGAGACTGTGAGTTCTAGTCCCAACTCAGGCATCAAAACTGGTTGGGTGACCTTGGGCCAGTCACCAGGAGATGTGAGTTCTAATCCCACCTTAGGCATAGAAGCCAGGTGGATGGCTGTGGGCCAGTCATCAGGAGACAGTGAGTGCTAGTCCTGCCTTGGGAATGAAGCCAGCTGAGTGACTTTTGCCAGTCACTTTCTCTCAGCCCTGGGAAGAAGGAAATGGCAAACTACTTCTGAAATCTTTCCAAGAAAACTCCAGGGACTTTTCCAGGTAGCCATCAGGAGTAAAACAAAAACAAAATCTGACTCGAAACCACACATTACATTAATATCTATCTATCTATCTATCTATCTATCTATCTATCTATCTATCTATCTATCTATCTATCTATCTATCTATCTATCTATCTATCTATCAGGAATATGTGCAGTGAAGAACAATGTGGATGAAGAAGGCCCTGTAAACTAAGCCCTGTGAAGGAAGCTTGAGTTGAGAAGATTAGGGCGAGGAGGCTGGAGATAAAGGCTGCCTTCTTAACGATCAGAGAAAAGCTGACCCTGTTTCACTTGTTCCAGATTGCAGGATGTAGAAGAATAGAGCTAAGTTACAGTAACACAGATTCCTGCTGCATATTAGGAAAAAAAACTCCTATATAGAAGAGGAAGAGTGGCTGGATAATGGAACTAACATGCAGGGATAGGGGATGCCGTGTGACCTCCCGTCCTGGCAGCAGAAAGGAGGAAATTAATAATGAAGTAATTAGAACTTCTCAAAATGTCCCTTCCCATCTAAAAAGACAGGCACATCTTTGCTTCATTTGAACGAGCAGCTTATGGCGTACCTTGCAATGCATTAATAGGTGCACAGAATCCAGAACATGGGAAGTCATCGTGCCATTTCTGCTCCATTCTGGTTGGATCCTATTTGCCTGCTGTTTCCAGGTTTGGGCATCCCAGTTGAAAACAAAGCGTGATCAGTTGGAACAAGCTTTTTGGAGAGCTATTAAGACAGTGAGGGGCCTGGAAACTCAGGGCTTTGAGGAATGATTAAAAGATCTGGGTGACTTTAACCTGCAGAGCGGGAGACCCATGAGAGGTACAAGGGGACTCTTCAGAAATCTGAAGGGCTCTTACAAGGAAGAGAGAGGGGCAAGTGAGTCAGTGAGTTAAACTTACAAGCAATAGCAATAGCACTTAGACTTATATACCACTTCGTAGTGCTTTTACAGCCCTCTCTAAGTGGTGTACAGAGTCAGCCTCTTGCCCTTCCAACAATCTGGGTTCTCATTTTACCCGCCTGGGAAGGATGGAAGGCTGAGTCAACCTTGAGCCTGGTGAGATTTGAACTGCCGAACTGCAGCTAGCAGTCAGCTGAAGTAGCCTGCAGTGCGGCACTCTAATCACTGCGCCACCTCGGCTCTTTACAAGGAAAGAGTTCAAATTTGTAACCAGGGAAGAACCTCTTGACTGTACAAACTATCAGCCGGTGGAAGAGACTACCGTATTTTTCAGAGTATAAGACACACTTCCCCCCCCCCCATATAAAAGAGGGTGAAAATTTGGATGCGCCTTATACACCGAATGTAGCTGTGCCCGTCAGAAAATGGGGCGCACGGAGGCGGCAATAGGCTATGGCAATCCCTGCAGCCTGAAACAACTGATCTTTGGGAAGCCGATCCAACCGACAATCAGCTGTGTTAATCAGGTTGTGCTGAAGCTGAAGTGGGCTGTTTGCTGCAAGGAGGCAGGTTGCTGGGAGGCAGAGGCAGATTTTTTCCCCCTTGTGCTAATCAGGCTGTGCTGAAAATGACAATGAAACAGGCTGTTTGCTGCAAGGAGACAAATTGCTGGGAGGCAGATTTTTTTCCCTTGTTTTCCTCCCCCCAAAAGGCTAGGTGCGTTTTATAGTCCGACGCATCTTATACTCCGAAAAATACGGTAACTCCTCAGCTGCTAAATTCTCTTTGCTAGAGGCCTTCATACAGAAACTAATGTTTGCGTTCCAAGTAATGCATCTGCCAACAGCAAAACTCCGAGGCAGGTAGATTCCTCAAAGAACATGTTCACTGGATACATCATATTGGCACAGCCAGTGAAAACCATCTCTAAAAATTCCCACAGTTTCCCCCCTCATTAAAAGAGCAAATGTTTCCCTCCCCAGATGTCACTGGTCATATTGTCCAATGAAAGTAGCTGGTACATAAGTGCATAAGGCACGTGAGTGAGTGAAGCTATCCCGTCCTATACAATCGCCGTGTTTTTGACACAGCGTGTAAGTGCATGAGGCACGTGTGTGAGTGAAGCTATCCCGTCCTATACAATCGCCGTGTTTTTGACACAGCGCGTAAGTGCATGAGGCACGTGAGTGAGTGAAGCTATCCCGTCCTATACAATCGCCGTGTTTTTGACACAGTGCGTAAATGCATAAGGCACGTGTGTGAGTGAAGCTATCCCGTCCTATACAATCGCCGTGTTTTTGACACAGCGCGTAAGTGCATGAGGCACGTGTGTGAGTGAAGCTATCCCGTCCTATACAATCGCCGTGTTTTTGACACAGCGCGTAAGTGCATGAGGCACGTGAGTGAGTGAAGCTATCCCGTCCTATACAATCGCCGTGTTTTTGACACAGCGCGTAAGTGCATGAGGCACGTGTGTGAGTGAAGCTATCCCATCCTATACAATCGCCATGTTTTTGACACAGCAGCGCAGCGCAAGTGCGCACGCACGCGTTCACATTTTCGATTCTGGGCGAACCAGTTGTTAAATTATGGGAAGCCCACCTCTGGGCAAAACTCACCTAGCAACTGTCTCACTTAGGGTTAACTGGGCTCAGTTGTGGTCATTAAGGACTGCCTATATGTCTGGATTTAGCGCTTCTTTGAGATAATGCTTATGGCATCCTCTCCTCACTCCACAGGAAGGGAAGGCAACCTCTGTCCCAAAAAAGAGGATCTCAGACCCACTTGTGCAAACAATAGCCATCTGGCAAGAGTAAAAAGGGTGAACTATTTCAACGCCGGAGATGAAGTTTGCAGAATGCCAAAAACAGCACCATTAAGAGGATCACTGACATTCGGTTCCGGCAGTTGCCGTCCCCTGGAACAGAAAGGAAAACCCTGACCCCGACTTCTTCAGAATCAGAAAAGAGGCACATTCGAGGGCATGCTAAATAAACAAAGAACAAAAATCTCATTATGATTCACATCCTTCGGTATGAACTTCTATGTGGTGCGGATGGACGATTTGTATCAATGTGTCAAGAGATTACCTGGAAAAGCTGAATTTTATCCAAGAGCTGAGCCACTGCGATGAGAGAACTTGCTTCCAAGTGGTGAGAAAAGTTGTAGGATGTACCAAAGAATGTAGTTCTTTTGTTTGGTAGTTGAATGTCGTTCAGGTTTTACACTTAGGCGAGAAAAACCAAGTGCACAGGTATAGAATAGGTGGTACCTTGCTCAATAGTAGTAACTGTGACAGGTATCCTAGTGGATGACTATTTAAGTAAAACATATGAAGAACGGTTGCAGGAACTGGGTATGTCCAGTTTAATGAAAAGAAGGATCAGGGGTGACATGATAGCAGTCTTCCAATATTTCAGGGGCTGCCACAAAAAGAGGGAGTCAAGCTATTCTCCAAAGCACCTGAGGGCAGGACAAGAAGCAACGGGTGGAAACTAATCAAGGAGAGAAGCAATTTAGAACTAAGGAGAAATTTCCTGACAGTTAGAACAATTAATCAGTGGAACAACTTGCCTCCAGAAGTTGCGAATGCTCCAACACTGGAAGTTTTTAAGAAGAGATTAGATAACCATTTGTCTGAAGTGGTGTAGGGTTTCCTGCCTGAGCAGGGGGTTGGACTAGATGACCCCCAAGGTCCCTTCCAACTCTGTTATACTATTCTAGAACTAAGGAGAAATTTCCTGACAGAGGGACTAATTAAACAGTGGAATGGCTTGCCCCCGACATTGTGGGTAGTCCATCACTAAAGGCTTTTAAGGAGAGACTGGACAGCTAGAATAACAGGGCTGCAAGAGTCCAACCTCTGCTCAAGCAGGAGATGCTCTATTGTAACCGTCCTGAACTATTCCTCTTTAGAAAATGCTCCAGGTGCATCATTTTTTTGGTGCTCTCTTCACAACTAGTTTTGGTTGGAATGTGTCAGCCTCTGAAGAAGCACACAGAACGGTTTGAATGTTTTAAAAGAATAACGTTTTAAAAGAAATAATGTTTTAAAAGAAAGAAAAGATGCAACCGGTAGGATAACTCAAGCACTTTGGTTATCAGTCCAAGTAGATATTTATCTAAAAGGGCCAAGTTTAAAGGTTCAAAGAGATTTTGTTAGCTATTACACGCACTGTGGTATTCAGACATGGGACTGGGGAAGAATTAGGTGGCAGTGCACCTATGACAGATTTCATTGTACAAGGTGCGCGAGGTTGTCTCTGGAAGTTTAGATGCTTTGATTGGCCCAGATTACAGATGTTAAGAACAGAGATTATAAAACTAAAAGGAACGGCATCAGACGTTTTCAAGCAACAACTCCCAACGTTTGATCTAGGGTAGAACAACCTGATCAAGCTGTCTAAAATCAGGCAGGACGTCAAAAATGGACAGACCTTCTGCCTTCCTCCAAATAATAAGCCAGAGGTTATTCAACGAAATTGATGGACAGGAGTTTTACAACAGTCAAAGTAAATCTGGCTCCCCCCATTGATTTTGCTTATTTGAAGCTGGTTGGGAAGGATGCAAATGGTGATCACATGACTCTAGGATGCCACAGCAGTTGTCAACACATGCCAGTTGCCAAGCGCCTGAATTTTGATCGTGTGATGCTGTGACAGTTGTTAAGTCAGTCATTTGTTCCAATGCCATTGTAACTTTGAATAATCACTAAACAAATGGATGTAAGTCAAGGACTTCTTGGGAAACTTTTAAGATACCTGGCCTTCAACTCCCAGAATTCCTCAGCCAGCTATCTTAAAGCAGCTAAGTTTTATTGTTTTTATTTTATTTATTAAATGTATATGCTGCCCATCTCCCCAATAAAGGAACACTGGCTGAGAAACACTGAAATATACGTTTCATTACGAAATACTGGTCTGAAGGAGAAAGTTGGAAAATTTCTAATAAAAGGAATATGTTTCTAATAAAAGGAATACTGTAACCCAGAGCCAAGGTGACAAGTGTGTTTTCCCACTTTTGCAAAGAAGAGACAAAAAAGCTTACCGTTCGCTTCTGTGGAAACTGACCTGTAACCTAAATATTTTGGGAGATGCTGTTCTGCATGATTGGCCAACTGGACCTGCTACTAAGTGGAATGGATTTCCTCCAAAACTGTGGCTGCTCCGTCATTACAGGTTTTCAAGAAGAGACTGGACAGCCATATGTGTAGAATGATATAGGGCTGGTATATCCAACCTTAGTAACTTTAAGTCGGTTGCAGGAATTGGGTAGCCTATGGACAGCCTAGACCCATGATGGCGAACCTATGGCACATGTGCCACAGGTTTCACACAGAGCCCTCTCTGCGGGCACGCCAGCCGTCACCCCAGCCCAGCTCCATAGCGCACGTCTGCGTGCCTCCCGCTGGCCAGCTGGTCTTCAGGTCTCTGCCATGCATGTGCAGAGGGCGGGACACATGTGGGGGGACATACATGTGTATGCGCGGAGAGGCAGGGTGCATGCATGGGGGAGTGCAGGTTGGTGCAGGAGGCTTTCCAGGCCCAAAATGGGGTGTGTCGGGGGGGGAATCACACCCCGTTTTGGACCTGGAAGCCAAAACGAGGTGCTGGAGTGCCGCGTGAGGCCCCCACCAGCCCTGTTTTGGGCCTGGAAAGCCACCTGCACCAACATGGAAGCCAAAATGGGATGCAGGGGGACGGGGCGCATGGCTGGGGGCTGCGTGCGCATTTTCAGAGATGGGGCATGGGGGCAGGGCACATGTATGGAAAGCACTCGCATCGCACTTTAGGTGTTCGAGCATGTGTGCGTGCATTCGCGCACTCGCGCTTTGGGCACTTGGCACCAAAAAGCTTAGCCATCACTGGTCCAGACTCTAAAGAAGGACTAGGGGTAATATGGTAACAGTATTCCAGTATTTGAGGGCTGCCACAAAGAGGGTGTCAATTTATTTTCTAAAGCACCAGAAGGCAGGGCAAATGGAAACTAATCGAGGAGAGAAGCAACCTGGAATTAAGGAGAAATTTCCTGACAGTGAGGACAATTAACCAGTGGAACGAGTTGCCTTTAGAAGTTGCGGGCGCTTCATCACTGGAGCTTGTTAAGAAAAGACTGGACAGCCACCTCTCTGAAATAATATAAAGTCTCCTGCTTGAGCAGGGGGCTGGATTAGAAAAACTCCAAGGTCCCCTCCGGCTCTATTATTTCCTTGTCCAGTCTACTCTGATTATTATTATTACTTGTGGACTTCAACTCCCAGCATGGCTAGCTAGGGAATTCTGAGAGTTGAAGTCCACAGATCTTAAAGTTGCCAAGTCTGGATACCCCTGGTATAGGGTCTCCGACCATGGGCAAATGCTTGGATTAAAACGCTTCCAAGATCCAGACTTCCTACCCTGTTATTCTAAGTCCAACAATGTATCATCAGCCAGAATGGCCAGATACCCTACATTGACAAAGCCATTACTCAGCGTGTATCTTTATTTTTGGTGCTTTCCGTGGGGGCTCTAAAATAGCTCTATTCTCCAGTTTCATCAGAATGCAGCAAAAAGGATGTTTTTCCCATTCAAGAGTTTTTCTGAAGGGAAAGGCAACGTTGGTTTCCTCACTTCCTCTTCAGAGGAACGGGGTAGAATAAAATTTCCCACTGAGGAGGAAACAGTGGCCACGATATCTTATTTTTTCCTTCGGGATGCCAAGTTGATTTATGGGTCATTTAGCTATGGAATCCTTCCCTAATGGGAACGGAAGCCCTGTGTACACAATTTGGCCTTGGGCCAGGCACATGGAGGGTAGAGGTGGGCCAAAACAATTTGAATTCTTAGATGGCTCCACGGAATTTTTCTTTTTCCATTTAGGATATTTTCACTTTCCTGTTCCTTGAGTGTCTTAGCCGACATAAAAACTACACCATTCCGGTCTCATTGCTAATCTATTAGATTACGGTGAATTTGCTATTTGATTTCCCGTCTTATTTGGCATCTACAACAGAAAACTTTCCCTTTTCAGAATAAGGTTTTTTTTTTCCTTCCAAGAAATGAATCAATTCCCAGTATTTGCTCATGGTTCAACCCCTAAATTTCCAATCTTTGATGTCAGTGAAGGCGTAATGGAGTACGGTTCCTGAAATGCGTAGAAGCTAGCAAACATACATTGGAGTGAAGATATAACAAAGGTCATCATTTGAAGTTGTGTTTATTCCACCTTTGATTGACCCTAATGACTGGATGGTGGGGGAGGAAATACAGATAGTACTCGACTTATGACCACAATTGAGCCCAACTAAGTGCTAAGTGACAACAGTTGTTAAGTGAGTTTTGCTCCATTTTACAATCCTTCTTGCAGTTGTTAAATGAATCACACCTTCCTTCCTTCCTTCCTTCCTTCCTTCCTTCCATCCATCCATCCATCCATCCATCCATCCATCCATCCATCCATCAATCTCCCCTATTTATTTTGCTTATGGGAAGCTTGTTGGGAGAAAGTCAGTGAGGAAGCCAGCAGGAATTTGGAATTTCAAGGTCAGCAGGCAGGTAAAAGTGGCTGCTGCTGGGTAGGAGACTGAGTGACAGGGTACATGGGGGTGAGTGTGGGAAGAGTATGAAAGGGTGAATGAGAGGTGACATGTGGGTGGGGGAGAGTATGCAGATGGGCAGCATGTGGCAGGAAGGGTACTACTGTTGACCTCACACCATTCCTAAGAGGTCTTTAAGGGACGTGCATAAGTGCGCCAGCGTGCCTGCCATCCCTGTCCTAATGTTCCCTTTTATTCGTATCCATTTCATCTATTCATAATTATGTTTATAATTATAATTATGTTTATACATAAGCCTAGCCCAAAGGGTTTTTTTAATAGGGTTTTTAAATTATATGGATTCGGGGTTTTAAATTGGAATTTTATGGATCTGGGGGTTTTAAACTGAGAAGCCAAGGATTTAAATTTATTCATTTTAGTTCCTTATAACTTTTGTATTTTTATGTATTTTAATTTTCTGGCTGTTCACCGCCCTGAGTCCTTTTTTGGGAGAAAGAGCAGTATATAAATCCGAAATAAACTAAACTAAACTAAACTAAACTATATCTTTTATTTAATACATGCTTGACTAAATAAATAAATAAATAAATAAATAAATAAATAAATAAATAAATAAATAAATAAATAAATAAATAAATAAATAAATAAATAAATAAATAAATAAATAAATAATACTGTCTGCAATATGCGAGACGTGCCGTGCGAGCCAGGGATGGTGTATGGGGTGCATGAGGGTGTACAAGAAATCCTGCACTGATCAGGGAAGCACACTGGGTGGTATGGTTGGGAACGGTGTGAGTGGGTGTACAAGAGGTGATCTGTGGGTCAGGAAAAATGCCGGTGGGACAATGTGGACCAAGAAAGGTGTGCAGGAATTCCTTCCTCCCTGTCCCTCCATCCCTTCCTCCTTTCCTATTCCACCTTTCCCTTCCCTTCCCTTTCCAGTAAGCAAGTAAATGGCTGCTGCTGGATGAGGGATGGAGTGAAGGATTGCGAGAGTGGCTGGGAAACTGTCATGGAATGTTGAAAATGAGCATCACATGACTACAGCAGCACCTGGCAGTGCTAAAGCAACTACAATTTCCCCAAATTTCATTCCCTTGGGAGTCACAGGTCCTGGACTTTTGAGATCTTCTGAAGTTAGCCTGTTTGAGTCACTTGGTCCAAAAATCATTGCCTGATGATGCACTGTTTTTCCCAGTTAAAGGTTTTAGAAATGAGAGTTTTAATAGTGTATAGATTTTGAGGATAAAAATGGATCAGATGAATTGGACACTCAATATTCTTTTTCACAAATAACTATCTCTGACTATAGAATATCCTCTTGCAGATCTGGACTCATATCTGATTTAAAAAAATCACCCATCTTTTTTAGGAGGATATCTATTTATCTATCTAGACGGGGGAAGAGAAGCAAAATTTGCAGCGGTAGCACCAGGAGTGAGTTACACAGCCTTAGGTGCTACATCAGGCCTGCTGTTTCAAAAAACACCACTAGGAAGCCTAGATGTCTGTCAAGCCTTGAGACTCCCAATTAGCTAAATTGGCAGCAGTTCCAGGCTCAAGCCAAAATCAAGAGGAGCAGGGAAAAACATTTCACTCCAGCAAGGTATTTTATAACTTTTAATGAATGGCTTAGATGGGGGAGGAGGAGAAAAAAAGTTGACAAGAACATCACCCAATGCTTCCTCCAGCTGGAGGTCCTTCTATTAACGCTAGCACAAACACTAATTGGGAGATATTTGAGTCACAGGGCTGTGGAGCTTTTGGGAAGGGGACAGTGATTGTCACACTATCATTTTGCTTCCCCCGCTCCCTCCCAAGCCCGGACGGGCTTGTGACGAGGTCTCCAGCCTTCAGTCAATAAAGGACAGCATACATAAAATGCAAAGCCAGTCCCATGATTCATTGCTAGCTTACGGAGCTAAAAGGGCCAAGCCAGGAGTGATGTGAGAGGAAAGCCTTCACCTCAACAGGAGAATCTCAGGGTATACAGCACCACAGATTTTATAGCTGGTACATCAACACCCAAGCGTGGCAATTATCAGGAGGAGGCACATAACGGCCAAAAGAGATGTCCCCTGCTGCCGGATACCATTTTAATTGGGATAGTTTGCTGAAGCCATGAAGGCTGAGGAAAAACGAACCTGGTAAATGTCTTTGTCCAAATGGTTATCTTTGCAGCATTCTCCACTCGGTGTACCGTATTTTTTGGAGTATAAAACACACTTTCCCCCCATCTAAAAGAGGATGAATTTTTTTTTGTATGGTGATGACTAAAACAGGATGCAATATTTAAGTGTGGTCTCACCAATGCAGTAATAAGTGGTATTATCTTGATGCTATCCCTTTGTTGATGCAGTCCAAGACTGCATTGGCTTTTCTGGAAGCTACAGCACTGTTGGCTCATACTTAAATTGTGGTCTACTAGGACAATTTGTCCTAGGAGAAGACAACTATGCATCCCTTGTAGCTTTTCAAGCCTTCTCAAAAATTCATAGGGTTGGAAGGGAAATTCCTGGGAAATCTTCACAGAATGTTGAAAATAGGGATTATGTGATTGCAGCAGCAGCCGCCCAGCAGTAGCCAGTAGCACAGAAGCAGCCACAACTTTTCTGAAATTTCAATCCCACAGCAGTCACGGTCCCCGATTTTGGATACATTCTATGAGCCCACTTGAAGTACCTTGTGCACTGTTTTGCCCAATTAAAGGTGAGAGTTTTAATATAGATGCAAAGGAATCAAATTATGTTAGAAATAACATAATGTTCAGGTCACGGATCATGCTAAATCAGAATGCAGTTTTATTTAATAACCCTGCACATCCTATCCAACCATCCATATAAACAAAAAATGTTAAACTAAAAATTAACATTTCATTGGAATCAAGGCTATATAAACAAACAAAATTCAGAAATCAGCAATCATTGGAATGCAGAAACCACAGAAGTTAATGAAATAATGTGGGATTTTTAAAGTATAATCTTATAACTCTCATTTAATTTTGCATTCCCCAAATAGAAAATTGTTGATTAACACCAATCTAGAATTGACTTGCTTAGGCTGAAGTTTTCTAGGAGTTGGATTTTAATTCGTATTTCCCAACTTCCAATACTGATGGAAGATCTTAATCAGAGGAACGATGATTCAGACACCAAAAGGAGGAACCTTTAAACAGTGAAAAGGCCAAATTATAAAGCAGGAAGGGGTGGGGGGGAAAGACAACAGAAGAAAGGTTACTAGTCCAGAGAGATTTACAGCAAGAACAACTGCTTCTGAACTATCTCAGAAAAAGAAACAGATGTAAAAAAGAATGGTGAGAGATGAGAAAAAGTAGGAGAGGAATCATGTTGTCTGGCCTGCAGAGAGCACAGAAACCATCAAATACTCAAATGCTCAGGTTGCATCCTAAATGCATTTCCCCACGTATGGGTAGTCCAAAACTTACAAGTATTAGTTTAGTGATTGTTGAATGGCACTGAAAAAAAAGTGACTTACGACCAGTCCTCACACTTACGACTGCTGCAGCATCCCCATGGTAACATGATGACTATTTGTGACCTTTCTAGCTGGCTTTTAACAAGCAAAGTCAAAGGGGTGGGGGGAGCTGGATTTGCTTACTGACCATGTGATTCATTTAACAACTGCAGCAATTTGCTTAACATCTGTGGCAAAAGGTCATATAATGGATGCATGGCTCATTTAACAACTGTCTTGCTCAGCAACAGAAATTTTGGGCTCAATTGCGGTCATTAAGTCAGACTACCTGTGTGATTTTTCTCACAGTAAATTGAGTGAATCAATTCGAGCGTCTTTTTTTTGTGGTGAACGACTTACGACTGTGATGGGCAAGCTCCATTATGGTTTTAAATGGAGAACTATACCTGCAATTCTTCCTTATCAATAGTCATAGCAATAGACTTATATACTGCTCCACAGTGCTTTATAGCACTTTCTGAGTGGTTTACAGAGTCAGCCTGTTGCCCCCAACAATCTGGGTCCTCATTTTACTGACCTCAGAAGGATAGAAGGCTGAGACAATCCTGAGCTGGTCAGGATCGAACTCTTGGCAACTTGCATGTATTTATGATAATGGCAAAAAGGTCATAAAATGAGTTACAACTCATTTATCAACTGTCTTGCTTAGCAATGTATATTTTGGGCTCCATTGTGGTTGAGTATCGAGGACTATAGGTGTAGGCCTTTTTTGCCACAGTTGTTAAATGAACCGGTGTAGTTGATAACTAAATCACACAATTGTTCGGTGAATTTGGCTTCCTCCATTGTTCAAGTAATCCTTGAGTTATGAGGTACCGGAGTGTGCCCATTAAGATCGTAACAGTCATAAAACGAGCCAGTCATGTGACTGACCTGATGTTATAAGGTTTTTTTTTTTGTGTGGTAGTTGTTATGCAAATCCATTGTTTGCTATGGTGTGGTTGTGCAAAAAATGGACGTTCGCTTACCTGAATGTCCCTTTTTTGGGCGCTGCTCCAACAATCCATAGCTGGTTTCTTCCTCATATTCTGATAGGAACTGAGTGAAGCATATTCAAATTTTCCCTGTTTGACTATGCCCATAGTCCCATGATCCTCCAGTCTTTCATGAAGGAGCGGTACGTCTGCACAATAGAAAGTCAAACATAACAGCGAAAAAGGGCAACACGTCCCACCCACGGTGGAAAAACACAAGGGCAGGAAGCCACAACAAAACCAACAACACGGTGGGAATGGATTGTGGTTGCAGCGCCCAGAAAAGGGACGTTCAGGTAAGCCAACATCTGTTTTCCTGAGTGCTGCTCCCACAATCCATAGTTGGGATATACCAAAGCTCAAACCATTAGGGCGGGAGGCTGACTGCCCCCAGAAGTCCCCTCCACGAGCACACTTTGCAACACTTGGTGGAGTGCGGTAAAATCTTGCCAGGCAGTGACTTGGCGTTCAATTCATACACCACAGCGATACAGGCCTTGATCCACCGACCAACCGTAGAATTTATTTATTTATTTATTTAGTCATATTTCTATACCGCCCTTCTCCTGCAGGACTCAGGGCGGTGCACAGCCAAAGTAAAAACATAAAACACCATAAATTTAAAATTTTAAAGTATTAAACAATTTGGCCCAATTTAGTTAAAAACCCAAAATTATAATACCAGATTAAAATTCATTTAAATGGTCAGCCCTGCCTGTTAGAATAGCAGAGATTTTCTGGCCCATGGAGGCCGGATGGAAAGACACTAGAGAGCTTCAGTCCGGCGAAAGTCAGCAGTGTGGTGAATGTAGTGGAGAGCTCGACGTACGTCGAGAGTGTGCCAATGCTTCTCTCTATGGTCACGAGGCGACAGGCAAAAGTCTGGCAAGATGAGCTCCCGAGCCTGGTGAAACCAGGAGTTCACCTTGGGGGTGAAAGAAGGGTCCAATTGCAAGATCACCGGGTTATCAAAAAAATACAAAGGTCCTTCCTGATAGACAAAGCCGTGGGTGGGACGTATTGCACTTTTTCGCTGTTACGTTTGACTTTCTATTGTGCAGACGTACCGCGCCTTCGTGAAAGACTGGAGGATCATAGGACTATGGGCAGGGAAAATGTGAATATGCTTCACTCAGTTCCTGTCAGAATATGAGGAAGAAACCAGCTATGGATTGTGGGAGCAGCGCTCAGGAAAACTGGAAATAACTGCCACGGTAGGTTGCAAACGGATGTAAACAGAGCAGTGTTGCCAAGCACATGAAATGTGTTCATGCAACCATGGGAGGAGATGACTGTCAGAACGCTGCATCCTGGTCATGAATCCCCTTTTTCAGATAGGTGGTAACTTCAAACCATCACAAAGCCAACTGTCACAAGTCAAGGACTACCTGTACATATGCCGGCAACAAGAGGAGGCTGAGCTGCACAGAACGCCATTCCTGAGGCAGTGCAGACAAAGACCGTTCTAGGAAGGATCACACAATGGCTCTTCAACTTATAACTGACTCTTTTTCACTTCCAAAATCAACTCCTGTTGTTACTAATCCATCTGGAGGTTATGTAAAATTAAAAAGAACATTTTCAAAAACCAGTGGAATCAATTGTTCATTTTCTCATCTTGGATATTGCTTTTCAAGATTATTTTACATTTTCTAAAGTGGTTATTAAAAGCTCCCCCACCCTTTTTTTTTTGGCTTCTGCATTTATAGAAAAAAGTATATATATAAAGAATATTTCCCTTCATGGCAAAAATGAGAGCTTTTACTTGACTTTTTTGTGGTTTATGCATTGAGTTGGAAGCTGGTCTCTCAAATCTCTTGCTTTATACCGTAGTTGAGCCAACTCTTTGAATGTTGAAAATCAAGTTGCTTTTTTGAGATTTAATGGTTTGTATTAAAGGCTGTCTTCCATTTCTTAAAACGTTTGCAATGTTTCCCCTCCTTTCTTAATACTTTTAAAAATTTTAAATCTATTTCTCTTAATTTAAAATTCCTTCTGTTGTCCTTTTATTGTTTCTTTTAGTTTTCCATTTATTTCTTGCATGGTCTGGCATGAACGTTAAAGTTCAGGGTTTGGAGGTTTTTCCTCTCACTTTTCCTCCATTATACAGGTAATCCTTGACTTATGACCATGATTGAGCCCAACATTTCTGTTGCTAAATGACACATTTGTTAAGTGATATTTGTTTTGTTTTACCACAGATTACCAAAGGTTGTTAAATAAATCACTGCAGTTAGTAACATGGTTGTTACGTGAATCCGGCTTTCCCGTTGACTGTGCTTGTCAAGTCGTAAAAGGGGATCATGCAACCCCAGGACACTGCAACTGTCACAAGTCAGTTGCCAAGTGTCTAAATTTTGATCATGAGACCATGGAGATGCTACAAGGATCATAAGTGTGAAAAAAGTTCATTTTTTTCTGGTGCCATTATAACGTCAGTCACTAAACAAACTGTTGTAAATCGAGGACTACCTGTATCACTAGCTGCATTGAAGCAGAAATAAGGTGACTTTCCCAGAGGAGCCAAAGAATAAAATAATAATAATAATAATTTCTATACTATTGTTCTTCCCGAAAGAGTCCAAAGTATTCTATTCTAAAAATATATATATATTTTATGAGAACCATTTGTTTACATGTGTTTGTATGCATGTTTCTGCACACATGAAAAGCCACTATTTCCTACATATTTGGTATAAGATTGGGGTTGGAGTCATGCATTATGCAATTCCAGTTTTTGTTTTTTTAAAATCTTGTTGATAAAACAAGTGAGTTGCAGCAGCTTCTTTTAACAGGAAACCAGCCCATGCTATAATATATGGTCACTAGAGCTGACACTAATTTCATGGCACATAATTAAACTAAAAACAACATCATGCAAGGTCATTATGAATGAACCAGACTAAATCAACTGAGATGTTTCCCTTACCTTCATTCCATTAATTAATTCATTCATTAAAATGGTCTGTGCTCTATGAGCTTAGTTGTTTTCTTACAGACATTTCATTACCCAGCTAGGTAATATCATCAGTACTAGAAGAGAGTGGGGTTTCCTCTCTTTTATATACAGGTGGCTCAGTCTTTGTGGGAGTGTTCTTGGGTGTTCCTTGATTAGGCAGTTGTGCACAATTTGATTGTCTGAGTTAGCAATTCCTTGATTGGGGTTTTGTTTACTGCTTGATTGATGGTCTAGTATTAATCTGATCTGGTTTCCGATTGCTGGTGATGTGGTGTTGTGGTCTTTTTGTTTCCTTTTTGGCTTTTTTATTGTCTCTTCTAAATGGTGCATAGATGTTGTTGATTAACATGGTGTGCTGAGAAAAGCCTAGGGCAAAACTGTAAGGGAAAAACACACACAAACGCCCCAGTTAGCATGCTTTCGGGTCAGTTTTTCAAGTTATCTTTTGCTGACACACATTCTCCAGATGTGTTCTAAAAATTGGCTTGGAAAAACAGGGAATGGAGAATGTACATGTCAAACCTCTTGCAGGTAAGATTCTCCTATCTACTGTCCCCCCCCCTCAACTGCCCACTCAAAACATAGACTCCAGTTGCTGTTTCTCTTACTTACATTCCTTTATGGCCGTCTTCTCTCACATCCAACTTTGTTATGAAAATTAAAAGACAGAAAATTGGATCTAGGCACATATATCAAATGGTTATTATAGTCCTCGACTTAGACCTCAACTGAGCCCAACATTTCCACTGCTAAGTGAGACAGTTGTTAAGAGAGTTTTGCCCCATTTTATGTCTTTCCTTGCCACAGATGTTAAGTGAATCCCTAAAGTTAGTAACACAGCTGTTAAGTGAATCTGGCTTCCTCACTGACTTTGCTTGTCAGAAGGTTGCAAAAAGGGGATCACATGACCCTGGAACTCTGCAACCGTCATAAATACCTGCCAGTTGCCAAGTGTCCAAATTTTGATCACGTGACTGTGGGGAGGCTTTTTAAAAAAATTAAATTTTAAAAAAAAGTGTGAAAAATGGTCGTCATTTTTTTCAGTGCCACTGCAACTTCAAATGGTCACTAAACAAAATGGTTATAAATCAAGAACTACCTGTATTTGTAGCTCATGGTAGAAATGAGGGGGTCCTTGGTGTTCTCTGAAATTTGTTTGATGATGATGATGTTGTTAATCTAGTTGGGTAATAAAACGTCTGCAAGAAAATAATCAAGCTCAGAGAGCACCAAGGACCACTCAAACTAGATTAAACCATGTCTATGGAGATTTCTCAGACATCCAGGTCATGGCTGTCCCAAAGGTGCTTTTTCAAGAGGCAACTGGACTTTCTTGCTTTTTCTTTGAAGACGTTTTATTTCTCATTCAAGAAGCTTCTTCAGCTTTGAAAGTCCACTTGCCTCTTGTAAAAACACCTTTGGGCCAATCCACCTACCTTATGAATCAAGGCCTCTGCTTCAAGGGCATTCCTTGGATTCCTAGTGGCAGAGGAGCAAACAGTGAATTTCTCAGTAAAACATAATCCATATACCAATTCAGGAGGAAACACTGTCAGTTCTTCCATAGCAACCATCTCAGATGCAGGCAAAATTTGGTAAACGGCTCTAGCTGACTGACCACCTGAGACAGCGCTTAACCAGTTGGTTTGACCGCTGAAACTCTGTAGATTACAGCTTGGTTTGGCTCCGACAGCAGATGATCTGTACCTCGCCGAGACCTTGGCAAAAATCAGAAATACTCAACAGCCCCACTATATGGATCTCTCTTAATTGACTCAGGAGCAATGGAAATAAAAGCGGTGCTGCCAAATTTCAGCAGGTCAAGCCACAGGATACTCTGGGAGCAGCAGGCAGCCTATGGATTACTTGATGTATCTCAAGCTAAATTATTCCACTCTGTTCACGAAGCAAATTGTCTTTTGTGCATCATCTGGGGAAAGCTTTGCTTTAAAAGGAAGCCTGGAGATAACTTTCAATTTATCCACCGCATTTGGTTCATCACAGACACCACCCTGAATAACAAGCTCAGCATGATTGGAAAAGTAAAGAGCTGTTCACTTTGGGGAAAAGAAATCCATTCAAGCTGTCTGTCCTCTTCGGTTTGGGGGATTTTCACACATTGTCAGGGTACGTTCGTTCTCGTATGCGCAAAAGAGCTAAGCAGAGACTCTTCTAGATGTATCTGCCAAGTTCTCTTGCAGCTTGAAAAACCCACTGAGAGTCCCTCTGATTAGAAAGTGCCACAAAGGACACCTCACGCACTAGATAGAACAACAAACTACTTGGGACCAGTAAAGGGGTATTATAATTTTGGAAAACAATTCCACAAAGAAGTTTGCTTTCATGACGAACCATTTAAACCTAGTAAATCACTGTTAAGAGTCAGTTTGGTGTAGTGATTAAGGAAGAGGTAATCCTCACTTTACAACTATTTGTTTAGCGACCAAAATTACAAGGGCACTGAAGAAAGTGACTTTTGACCGTTTTTCACGCTTAAGACCATTGCAGCATCCCCATGGTCATGTGATCAAAATTCAGATGCTTGACAACAGGTTCATATTTATGACAGTTGCAGTATCCCGGGGTTAAGTGGTCACCTTTTGCAACCCTCTGCAACCTCCATTCAAGCCAGATTTACTTAACAACCATGTTATTATTTTAACAGCTGCAGTGATTCACTTAATGAGTGTGGTAAGAAAGGTCGTCAAATGAAGCAAAACTCACTTAACAATGGACTTGCTTAGCAACAGAAATTTGGGGCTCAGTTATGGTTGTAAGTCGAGGGTTATCTGTACCATGCCATGGGAATGTGAATTCTAGTCCTGCCTTAGGCACAAAACTAAGGCCAATCATTCTCTCTCAGTCCTAGGAAGCAAGCAATGGCAAACCACTTCTGAAAAAAAAATGCAGGATACTGCAGGGAATATTCCAAGCAGTTGCCAAAAGTCAACATTGATTCCAAGACATGGAGAGCTGGTTCGGTGCAGGGGTTAAGGTATCAGGCTGGAAACCATGAGCCTGCAAATTCTAGTCCTGCCTTAAGGCATGAAATCAAATGGATTGGGCCAGTTCCTCTTTCTCAACCCTAGAAATAGGCAATCGCAAACCACTTCTCAAATCTTGCCAAGAAAATTGGAGGGATGTGCTGTCAATTGTCAGGAGTCAAAACTGATTCAAAGGTACATACTGTGGGGCTCCCCCCAAATACAGTCTGTCCACCCAACTACTTTTTAAAACTTCTGTTGGACCAGGAACAAAATTATTTTCTGTTAGCATCATGGCGGTGAGCAACCCAAAAGAAGCCAAAAGTAAAATCAACACTACTGCATTATATATAATGGGACCACCAATTTTTATCCTTTATCCTAAGCCAGTACATATATTTTTAATGCATTACTTACAAACCACAAGTAAACATAGTATTAAAATCAGGAGTAACAAACAGACAATATTCCAATTTAATTCTCTTCTGAAAAGAAAAAAGTTTGGGGTATTTGGAAGAATGAAATCATTGGAGATGGTGGTGGCTAATAAATTTAAATACATTAAATAAAATTGTGTGTTCTGCTTCGTTTTGAAGTTAAAAGAAATCTTCAGTTAGGTTTCCTTAATTCTAAAGCTTAGTTCATATAACATACTTGAGTCACTTTGTAGAGGGAGAAGGGTGGTATATAAATTTCATACATACATACATATTGGGGTGGGTTCTACTTACCTTTATTACTGGTTTGCAATGGGGCTGTGCGTGCGCGCTCTTCTGCACAAGCGCAGAATTCTGATGATGTCGGAATCAGTGGGTGGAGCCTCCCGCCGGTTTTACTACCGGTTCTATAGAACCGGTGCGAACCAGGGGCAACCCACCACTGATACATACACACACACATGCATATGGTACATACACGGCAAGATTTACTGAATCAGTCAAAATGGCTGGATTCACACAAGGTATAAGCCCTAGTTTACAGGACTTATAGAATAGAATAACAGAGTTGGAAGGATCTTGGAGGTATAGAAAATAATAACAGAGTTGGAAGGGACCTTGGAGGTCTTCTAGTCCAACCCCCTGCTTAGGCAGGAAACCCTACACCACTTCAGACAAATGGTTATCCAATCTCTTCTTAAAAACTTCCAGTGTTGGGGCATTCACAACTTCTGGAGGCAAGTTGTTCCACTGATTAATTGTACTGTCAGGAATTTTTTCCTTAGTTCTAGGTTGCTTCTCTGCTTGATTATAGTTTCCATTCATTGCTTCTTGTCCTGCCTTCAGCTGCTCTGGGGAATAGCTTGACTCCCCTCTTCTTTGGGGCAGCCCCTGAGATATTGGAACAGTGCTATCATGTCACCCCTAGTCCTTCTGCACAATGGCTGGTTTACAAAATATATCAAACTGCTTGTCTAGAAAGCAAAAATGCTTCAGTAAATGCATAAATAAGCAAATAAACCAACTGAATTATTATGTTATCCCTTTTGAAAGACACAGTTCCAACTGCTGAATGATGTGCTGAAGAGCAAAAATGTTGATAGGCAATATACAGTTGAGTTACAATTGCAATCGAGACCTGGATTGCTGTCACTGAGCAATGCAGTCCGAAAGCATATGTCACGTGATTGTACTGTTTAGTGACAGCAATCCAGGGAGTCCCAGATGTCATTATAACCCAAGACATATGGATTGTTAAGTGGAAAGTGGAAGATGCAGAGGGGGAAGGTGCCACAGGGTTTTGGGGGGGGGGGGCTTAATGCCGGGAACATGAAACTTTGTATGACCAGTATGAACTCAGGAAAACCAAGGAACGACAGTGCAGGGTTTATGTGATCTCAGGGAGGCTGGGAGAGAAGTGTGTGACATGTGAGAGTGCAGGAAGGTGGGTGGGGGTGGGGGGTGGGGAGAGATCAAAGCAACTTGCAACCTTCTTGCTGGCTTCCTCATTGACTATGCTTGTGGGAAGCTGGCAGGGAAGGTCACAAATGGTGATCATGTGATGCTGTGCTTGGTTTATGTGCAGGCTGCTTGGCAAGTGTCCAAATATTGTTCACCTGACACAGGGATACTGCAATGGCTAGAACTTCAAGGACCTGGCGTAAGTTCTTTCTTGCGCTGCTGTTGTAACCTTCAACGGTCGCTGAATGAATGACCATAATTTGAGGATCACCTGTATAGTAAAAAAAAAAAAAACCCTCCAATTTATAAATATGGGCTACTCCAGGTTTTCTTCCATTACCAGGGATTGTGCTTTCATATGTTACATGTTCAGTTTCTGAGAACCACAGAGCTAACTATACAGTAATGTGGCCTGCAGGAAAAACTGACATTTTCCGCACATGTAGTGCCTACAGTGCTCTGGTTCAGCATAATATATGAACCCAGCCTGGGTCCTTCATGCAAGAGTCAAGTTGGCAGACCCATCAACCTGACATATGCCCAATTTCAATCAAAAGACCGCTCTACAATAAACCGTAATTTATGTTTTTATAGAGGCCTGCTTTTATAACTCTTTAGCTTTTAATAGTTTTTGCATTCTAACTTAATGTTATGTACTCTGCATAAGTGAAAGGAGAACAGGGAAAGGAAAACAGATGTGACCCAGAATTGATGAATTTAGCTGCTGAAAATATATCATTTCGCCTTTCAAGCCATCCAAAAAAAATAATCCTCTTTACCAAGCTAGCTGAAACTGGTTATCAAGAAGTATCAGACTACTGGAAATGGAAGCAGCTAAAACAAACAGTATTAAAACAATAAAGGGCATCAGTGCAACTCAGACGATCATAGATGCACAGCTTAATGTAAGAGGTGATGTGAACCTTGGAAAAAATCCAAAAACTTAATTCACAGGATAGTGAAGAGAATGTTTCTCTGTTCTGCATAAAAGCAATCTAAACTGAAGGGGGGGTATAGGTTTAGTTCAATTCACAATAACTCTTTAAGATTTTAAACTATTTCAGTACAGATAGTTTTTGGAGCCTGCCTATTATAATCATAATGGTTGTAAAATGGTTCGGTCATGAGTGACCTGATTTTACGAGCTTTTTCTACTGCTTGAGGACTAGTCAACATGAAAAAGTTGGTAAATGGGGGAGGAATTATCTAAGTTTTATCTGGTGGGACTATGCCTGACCTTACTGAGTCTCAATATTCTTAAATTTGAAAGCCCCACTCAAGCATACATTAAGAAATATCCTTCTACATTCAGGCAAGGACTGTCCTGCACCAAATAATCTTACTCCCCAATTCACAAAGGGTTCTTTTCCTACTGTTAGTCAGGACCAGAAGGAAGCAGAGGTAGTCCTCGACTTACAACCACAATGAGCCCAAAATTTCTGCTGCTAAGTGAGACATTTGCTAAGTGAGTTTTGCCCCATTTTACGACCTTTCCTGCCACAGATGTTAAATGAATCACTACAGTTGTTAAGGTAGTAACATGGTTGTTAAGTGAATTTGGCTTCCCCATTGACTTTGCTTGTCAGGTTGCAAAAAGTAATCACATGCCCCTGGGACACTGCAACTGTTATGAGTCAGATGCCAGGTGTCTGTTCACATGGCCATGCAGCTGCTGCAACGGTCAAATGTGTGAAAAATTGTGCTAAGTCACATTTTTCAATGTCGTTGTAACTTTGAATAGTCACTAAAGGAACAGTTCTAAGTACTTCACCACTTTCTTCCTTATTGGGACTTGTCAGACAATGTTATTTCATGGATGCAAGCTCTCTACTAGGAATTCAAGTCATGGACCTTTGCAATTGAGTTGACTCTTTACCAGTGTCCCTCAACCTTGGCAGCCTCAAAATATATGGACTTCAACTTCCAGAATTCTCTCAGAATTCTGAATCGAAGTTCACACACTTTCAAGCTGTCAACTTTGAGAAACACTGCTCTATACACTACATTAGTTTTGTTGGATGAAGGCATATATTATACAGATAGTCCTTGACTTATGGCCATTAGTTCAGCGCCCATTCAAAGTGGATTGGGGAGGGAATGGGGATTTTGCAGTAACCTTCCCTTGCCACGCCCACCGAAAAAATTTGAAACCCACCACTGCTTGCCACCCAAGCAAAGATGATGCATTTTCGAGCAATGTTGAATTGCAGGCAGCTTACCACATAATTTTACCTTGAGTGGCTGTCCCCATTCAGTTAGAAAGCCCCTGTAGTGGTAGAACAGCAACAACACAACTGCACATAGGTTATGGGGTTTGTCTCTGCAGAGGCCTCACTGGCTGGATTCCCAAGATACTTTAACACCCAGCAGCCTCATTTGCCCATAGGCTAACCAGGTTAAAGCTTTGTCTTCACTGAAGAGTCTTAAAGGCCAGGTCCCCCACACCCAAGCCTTGTGATCGATGCTCCTTTCTTCCTTTTCTGTTCCTCTCTGGGTGTATTTGTTTTTTGTCATTGTTCTTTTTGTCTTCTGCTTTTGTATGGTTCTTTCATTTTAAATGTTTTAACAATTATAAAATGCTCAGTTACTGGAGTCAGGCAGCATATACATTATCAGCATCATTTTGATCAGGGTTAGAGGAAGCTGAATACAGTGGTATATTATAATTACTATATATTGTGGGTCAAGGACTCACTGGAGAAGAGTCTAATGCTAGGAAAGATGGGAGGGCAAAAGAAGAAAGAGACAGCAGAGAATGAGATGGTTGGAGTCACTGAAGCAGTCAGTATGAGCTTAAATGGACTCCAGGGGATGGTAGAGGACAGGAAGATCTGGAGGAACATTGTCTATGGGGTCGCAATGTGTCGGACACAATTTCGCAACTAACAACAATTGTGGTTCATTGCACAGTCAATCAGATACTCAGACCAGATTTGGTATTTTTCTCTGCCTATTGAGCCCTTCCCATGGACCTGGGATAGGCAGGTGTTGTTGTTTAATGGTGTTAAAGGTATCTCTCGCAGGATGTAAGCTCTTCCACGTCAAGCTGCCTTTTGCGACTGACTGATGGGGAATTTGCCAATGCTGATGATCTTCTGTGCTCCAGATGTTTTGTGATTCCGCACAAGGTTTATCTATCTTTGCCTATGTATTGTTGTTGTTTTTTTTGCCATAGCTGTTCTACTATTTTCAGGTCTTTGCATTTTGTGATTTTCTCCAGTTCTTTCTCCAACTACCGCCATTATTATTATTAGTATACATTATAAAAGTATTGTCATAATATGAATCCATCCTAGGTGATTTTGGGTGAACCCAGGAGGTGGATTTTCAGGATCCAGGCTCAAGAGGTCATGTAAACGTGTCCCCTGGCCGACCTCTGTTTGCCCTCTCAGCGTGGGTGGCCGGTCTCCTCCTCAGGGTTTTTGAGGGGGCCTGAGGAGAATTGCTGCTCTTTGGGCCAGCCTCGCAGGGCTGTTCAGAAGGGCCCCTTCTCTCCTCTTCTACATCTTCCCTGTCAGGCGGTACACTCATTCCCATGGTTGAACCATCCTTTCCCGCCTTTTTCTCTTTGCCCAGGCTATCCTGAGGCGAAGAACCTCAGAGTAGCGAACGGGTAACTGAGGCAATAACCGTCCCTCCCATTGCGCATGCGCGGACGAGCTGGTAACCAAGACAACCGTTCAGAGGCTGCGTGCGACACACCCCACTTGTGTCAAGCAACGATGTCTCGGTCAAACTGAGCCCGCCTTTGTTTTCGTTGGCTATTCGTACACCGCCCATGACCTCTATCATCCAATCATATCGGCCTTCTTCCTTTCTCTCCCGCCTACCTCGCAGATCCGCCCATCGCAATCGTTCTCCACTTTCTACTAAACTAAGCCACGCCTACCTCGCTTTTTAAGCCAGTCAGCCATCTCCTCACACTCATGTCTCCGCCCACCTGCTCCGGAGCTGGCTTCCTCACCCAATCATTTCTCTTTCTCTTTCTTTTTATCCATCCTATTGGCCCCTTGTCCCCATTTCTGTAACTTTTCACGGAGTTCAAACGAGATCTCATTTGAGTTTAAGAGTTCAATTTCCCCTACGTGCCCCCCCCCCCCGCATATTTGACTACCCATCGTATCTATGAAGATATGTGAATAGAATAGAATAGAATAGAATAGAATAGAATAGAATAGAATAGAATAGAATAGAATAGAATAGAATAGAATAACAGAGTTGGAAGGGACCTTGGAGGTCTTCTAGTCTAACCCCCTGCTTAGGCAGGAAACCCAACACCACTTCAGACAAATGGTTATCCAACATCTTAAAAACTTCCAGTGTTGGAGCATTTGCAACTTCTGGAGGCAAGTCGTTCCACTGGTTAATTGTTCTGTCAGGAAATTTCTCCGTACATCTAAATTGCTTCTCTCCTTGATTAGTTTCCACCCATTGCTTCTTGTCCTGCCCTCAGGTGCTTTGGAGAATAGCTTGACTCCCTCTTCTTTGTGGCAGCCTCTGAGATATTGGAACATTATTATTACATCACGTGAAGTACTAATCCCACTTCATAAAACTCTAGTAAGACCACATCTGGAATACTGCAACCAATTTTGATCACCAATTTTGAGACTTTGGAAAAAGTGCAGAGAAGAGCAACTGAGATGATTAAAGGCCTAGAGTCTAAAGCATACAAAGAACGGTGGCAGGATTTGGGTTTGGCTAGTCTAGAGAAAAGAAGAATTAGGGATGAAATGATAGCGGTATTCCAATATTTGAGGGACTGCCACAAAGAGGAGAGGGTCAATTTATTTTCCAAAGCACCGATGGAAACTAATCAGCCTGGAATTAAGGAGAATCACCGGAGGTTTTTAAGAGTCTAGACTAGACAGTCACTTACCTAAAATGGTATCAGTTCTCCTGCTTGAACAGGTGGCTGGACTAGAAAACCTCCAAGGTCCCTTCCAGCTTATTCTATTCTATTCTTTTTTTAAAAAAAATTAGATTTATATGCTGCCCTTCTCCGGAGACTCAGGGCGGCTTACAATGCGTTAAGCAATAGCCTTCATACTTTTGTATATTTTATACGAAGTCAGCTTATTGCCCCCACAAACTGGGCCCTCAATTTACCTACCTTAGAAAGAATGGAAGGCTGAGTCAACCTTGAGCCTGGTGAGATTCAAACTGGTGTAATTGCAGACAGCTGGATGTTAATAACAGGGTTTAGTCTGCTTTTAGCCTGTTGAGCTATCCAAGCTCTTTTACCCTATTCCATTCACATTCTTCCATTTTGGAGTAACCAGCATTGGAGAGAAAGCACAAAAAATAGTAAAATCAAAGACATTAAAGGGAAGAAACGGAAAAAGACAATTTTTTAAAAAATTCCCAGAATTCTCCAGCCAGCATTCCTCAGGATGGCTGTGGAATTCTGAGAGTGGAATTCTGGGAGCAGAGTTTTTTTTTTTAATTTGATTTATATGCCGCCCTTCTCCGGAGACTCAGGGCGGCTTACAGTGCGTTAAGCAATAGCCTTCATACTTTTGTATATTTATACAAAGTCATCTTATTGCCCCCCCAAACTGGGTCCTCAATTTACCCACCTTAGAAAGGATGGAAGGCTGAGTCGACCTTGAGCCTGGCTAGGATTGAACTCACAGAAATTGGAGGCAGCTGGATGTTAATTGCTGCCTTTAGTAGGAGGCATTAGCCCCCTACGCTACTCAGGCTCCCCTATGCTACAATAATATAGATGATCTAGTTCTAGTGGATGCTTCTCAATTTGGGCAACTTTTAGATGTGTGGACTTCAACTCCCAGAATTCAGAAGTCCACACCTGCTGGCTGGGGAGTTCTGGGAGCTGAAGTCCACACATCATAAAACTGCCAAGATTGAGAAACCCCAATTCAATGGAGCCTGGATAGCTCTGCAGACTAAGCACCCTAATTAACATCCAGCTGTCTGCAATTACTCCATGTTCGAATCTCACCAGGCTCAAGGTTGACTCAGCCTTCCATCCTTTCTAAGGTGGGTAAATTGAGGACCCAGTTTGTGGGGGCAATAAGCTGACTTTGTATAAATATACAAAAGTAGGAAGGCTATTGCTTAACACATTGTAAGCCACCCTGAGTCTTCGGAGAAGGGCGGCATATAAATCAAATCAAATAAAAAAATATGTACAGCAATGATTCTACATGTCCTGGAAACAGCGAAGGACTGGTCCATGGTGCCTCTGCCAGTGAATACAGGCTCCCGAGCTCTGTTTCCTCTGGCAGTGGGTGGCAGGAGGCAGGAGGCCGGTGCAGCCAAAAACAGATGTGCCAGGGCTTTGGGCGAAGACTGGAGGGAAGTGCTGCTGGTGGCGAAGAGCCAGAGGACTTTGTTCCAATGAGACTGTCTCATGGCCTGGAACAGGCTGACCATCTCAGCCCACTGAACCTCCGTTACCTGACCTTTCACCCCCGCAGGTGTTCCCTCTGCTTGGAAATCCTATGTTCCTAATCCTCAGTGAGGTGCTTCTACTGAGCCTCCTTCTCGGTTAGATCCAATTTGAACTGAGCTGTTTTGCCAACTCTTTCTCGTGGTGGCTGCTTAGCTCCAACAACTGTTTTTTGGAGCCTGGGCGGGGAGGCGAGGTGTGGCTGGGAGGGGAGGGGCGAGTAGAGGCTGGCGAGGTCCCCCTCGATGTGAGTGACATTGAGTTGGCCATGCCCACCTAGTCACATGCCCACCTAGCCACACCCACCCAACCGGTCATTAGGCAAATCATATTAGTGGTCCGCGAGATTTAAAATTATGAATTTAGTGGTCCCTGAGGTCCGAAAGTTTGGGGAACCCTGGACTAGATGATCCCTTCCAACTCTGTTAATCTGTTAATCCGACAGTTAATCCAGGACTCTTTTTAGTGGATCCATTCCTCAAAATTCCCTCCCAGCAAATTAACCACCGCCTGAATAGTCTACTGGCTTTATGTGAGCTCCCCTCTGGCCGGATGGAAAAAGAATAATTGACACAGAGAAATCCCTCTTTGGCCACCTGCTGCGTCTCTGCTTACAGCTCATCTTTTTATCTCCAAGAACACTCCCCACGGAGTTATATTTCACTGCTCCCCGGACACTGTTTTCCCCCACCAAGTTTGCTTTGGATGGTATAAATTCATTCTTTTTTCTTTTGAATTGTTGGTTTGTTTGGAGAGGACAGCTTTTGTTAATTTGTTTGCTTGTCCCTCCATTGCAAAAAACCGTTGGCCTTCATTCGTCAGTGGCCTTGGAGGGGCAGTGGGCGAAGTGGAAAAGGAAGACCAGCTCTCCTTCATCAAAGAAATTTGCGGGTTCAAGATGGAAGACACTCAGGCAAAGAAATCCCCAAAGATCGAAGCCTTTTTGACAGGTTGGGGGAAAGGGGTGATTATACTTTAGGGTGGGGTGGTGTTTGAAAGTAGTCTATGTGGATTGTAAACCATAGGTTGTTGCTTAGTCTTTGTGGATCCAACCAGTTGGGGCTAACGCAAAAATCTTTTTGTATGTTCTGCAAACATGAGCAGGGACTTGCTGTTAGTTAGATGCACTAAATTATAAATACTGTATTTTTTGGAGCATAAGACACACCTTTTCCCCCCAAAAAAGAGGGTGAAAATCTGGGTGCGTCTTATACACCAAATATAGCCCTGCCCAGCCTCTCAAACGGAGATTTCAGAGGCTGAAAGAAGCCTCTGAAAGGAGCGTCAGAAAAAAAGCCTTTTTATCTGAGGCTCTGTTTCAGAGACAGATTTTTTTTTCCTGAAACAAGAGTTTCAGAAGTTTCAGAGGCAGAATAAAAAAGCAAGACACAGAGCTCACAACCAAGGAATCTGTTGCTAAAATTCACCTCTGGAAACAGCTGATTGGGGAGTATTCCTGGCCGATCCACCCACCAATCAGCTTTTTTCTTATTTTCCTCCCCAAAAATTAAGGTGCGTCTTATACTTTGGTGCGTCTTATACTCTGAAAAATACGGTAATTATCCTTAATTAAGAGAAGTCTTTTATAGCCTATTCAAAATGATTGTTTCTGAAAAACTCTGGGTTTTGAGATCTTTTGTTAACATCCCGTTTGGTGTAATGGTTAAAAGGCAAAAGCCTAGAAACTAGGAGATAGTGAGTTCTAGTTCTGCCTTAAGCGTGAATGGAGACAGGTGACTTTGGGCCAATTACCAGGAAATGGTGAGTTCTAATCCCGCCTTAATGAAAGGCGGGCTGGGTGACCAGTCCATCTCTCTCTCATTGTTTTTGTGGGGAAAGTAAGAAGAGGAAGGAGTATTATGTATGTTGGCCAGTTTGAGTTACTTATAAAAATAATAAAAGCGAGATAAAATATCTGTCCGTGCCCATCCTTCCTCAAGGCTCTGAACCCAAAATACTTTATAACCTTGTTCCAGGGGTGAAATCCAAATTTTTTTGCTACCGGTTCTTTGGGTGTGGCTTGGTGGGCGTGGGAAGGGAAGGATACTGCAAAATCTCCATTCCCTCCCCACTTCTGGAGGAAGGAGATTGCAAAATTTCCACTCCACTCTGCGGCCAGCCAGAGATGGTATTTGCCGGTTCTCCGAACTACTCAAAATTTCCGTTACTGGTTCTCCAGAACCTGCCAGAACCTGCTGAATTTCACCCCTGCCTTTTTCTAAGATGGTGAGCCATTTGCCATAAGCCATGAGGAATGATGGGATATAAAATAAACAAGGCAATATCCTGCCCAGTGAAATTTTGCATTTAAATAGGATCATATAGCACTTATATAGCACTTCGATTTATATACCGCTTCATAGTACTTTACAGCCCTCTCTAAGCGGTTTACAGAGTCAACATATTGCCCCCAACAATTCAGGTCCTCCTTTTACCAACCTTCTGAGGCCATTAAAACGAGGACCCAGATTGTTGGGGGCAAGATGCTCTGTAAATCGCTTAGAGATGGCTGTAAAAGCACTGTGAAAATGTTATGAAATGAAGTGACCAAGCAACATCCCTAGGTCAGCCAGAGAGAGAGTTTATTTGCGCAAAGACTCAGAAGCTAGATTCCCATCTTAGCTCTGAGTAAAGAGTCCATGATTACATGACAAATTTTTATACTGTTTCAAACAAAGGATTCTGCTAACACAGCAGCTTTCCATATATGGTTAACATACATCCGTTACATTTAATTGACATTTCCTTATTACTAAGATTTTACATTATCTTTGCCAAACAATTATTCTGTGATAAATGATTTCCCATCCAGGTGCTATCCTTGGTCTTACTAGTCTTTTAACTATATTTCATTTGAATCCTCTCTATCCTCTGACAGGTCTAAAGGGGCCTCCCAGAATATCAAAAGGGTTTTAAGCTGACTTTGTACATTTTAACCGGATGTATTTCCTGCTTTCAGAATATAGTTGCTTTTAGAATATAGTGAATAGAAAGGTATCCAGTGGTCGTCCAACAGCTCCCACTAAAACGGTATATAAGAGTATAAGAGCCTTGGTGACGCAGTGGACTAAAGTGCTGTTAAATAGCACTTAGCTGCCAGCTGCCTGCAATTACTGCGAATTCAAATCTTACCAGGCTCAAGGTTGACTCAGCCTTCCATCTTTCCGAGGTAGGTAAAATGAGGACCTGGATTGTGGGGGCAATAAGCTGACTTTGTATAAAAAAGAACACTGCTTCGGGGGGCCCGAAAGCCCTACTAAGCAGGTAATACAAAAGTATGAAGGCTACTGCTTAACGCATTGTAAGCCGCCCTGAGTCTCCGGAGAAGGGCAGCATATCAATCGAACCAATAAATATATAAATATAAATCCTATTGCTATTCCTACGGAATACTGCAGTGGTGAAATCTGCACCGGTTTATTCCTGGTTCACTGGCTGTGCTTGTGCCCGCTTCCGTCGTGCGCACCATGCATGCGCCGTGTGCACCACGCACACCAAAAGGAAGCATTGGGTAAGTAGAAGAGCGTGTGGTGTGTGTGTGTGATCCGCTGTGGCATGTGATTTTTTTTTTTTACTTTGAAAAGCATTCACAAATAAAGATAAGATATAGAAAAGACCAAGAGGAAGAAGGAACTGACCCAAAACAAAATCAATTGGATAAATTACTAGAATCTAAAGAAACGAAATTAATCTCAAAAATCTACAAATATTTATTGGAATATGATTTGGCGGAAGAATTGGTTAAGGGTCAGATGATAGCGTGGGCGAGGATTATAGGGCATAATATTCAATTAGAGGAATGGGAAAGGGTATGGGAAAGCAATTATAAGATGACAAAATCGGTAGCCTATAAAGAAAATCATTATAAAATGTGGTATCGGTGGTATCTGGCTCCTGCAAGACTAGCCAAAATGTATCCAAATGTAAATCCAACTTGTTGGAAATGTAAAAAAACACAAGGGACTTTCTATCATGTTTGGTGGCTCTGCCCAGTAGTTAAGAAATTTTGGAGTAAAATAAAAACGTGGATAACAGAAATAACGAAATATGAAATTGAACTAGAACCTGAGGTTTTCCTACTAGGCATGATTAAAGGGAATATTAGAAAAGATATTTAATCTTACATATAATCATGGCGGCTAGGTTATCGTTAGCGCAATTGTGGAAAAGTGATCGCTTGCCAACAGAACAGGAAGTAATACAAAAAATATTTTCATGCGCAGAAATGGACAAACTAACTTTACAACTAAAAGATAAGGAGGACTCATATTATTATATAATATGGAATAAATGGTACCAGTGGACAAATCAGAGGAAGGGGAAAAATGAGTAAAGATGGAATCTAGAAGAAATTAACACAACTAAAAACAGCACTGTCAGATGGATATAGTAGGAATAAATTACTGTGTGTATTTATATATATTTGTTGAGCCAAACTGGCTTAATTATTTATATTCATATGTATGTCATTTTAACTGTTCACCGCCCTGAGTCCTTCGGGAGAAGGGCGGTATAGAAATTGAATAAATAAATAAATAAATAAATAAATAAATAATATATGTATATGTATATGTATATAGAAAAATAGAAATTCGTCAATATGTGAAGTTGAGTATAGTATATGTAAATTTCTTTTGTTTGTTTTTTTGTTTGACTAAGAAATTTGTATATTTTAAATGTTTTTTTTTTAAAGTCTTAATAAAGGTTTATTTTAAAATTAAAAAAAAAAGAAAAGGATTTTCTTACAACCTATTTGGCGGATTAGGTTGTAAGAAAATGCTTTTAAAAGTTAAAAAAAAGGCTCTGATGATCGCGCGGCTCAGCTGGGATCTTCAGAGCTTTTTTTTACCTTTTAAAAGCATTTTTTAAAAGAAGCGGCAAGCGGGCAACTGGGCGATTGGGGAGGCATGGGGGGCATGGATTTTTGCTACTGGTTTTCCAAACCACCATCGTTACCGGATCGGCTGATCTGGTCCGAACTGGGAGCATTTCACCCCCGGAACACTGAGTCAATCTTGAGCCGGTCAGAATTGAACTCCTGGAGTGAGGAGTGAGTTAGCCTGCAGTACTGCATTCTAAGCACTGCGCCACCACAGCTCTTCATGATATGATCATGAAGTTAATGTAGAATAATCAAGAAAAATAAGAAGTAAAATGTTCCCATGTCTTTTTAGGTCCTGGCCCTGGATATTATAGCTTACCTCCAACCATTGGATTTGTCAACCATGATTACACCCGCTTCACCAGTCCAGCTTATTCCTTTCGTCAGAGGCTCAACAATCAGGGTGAGCAACAGCACTGCTGAACAGTGTGACTTGTAGGATGGGGGTTGGTCAGTCCCCAGAGATTGTTTCCCTAAAACTTCCACCCTCTGTGTTTGTAGAGATTCTCAGTCATCCAGGATTTTTTTTTTAATTTGATTTATATGCCGCCCTTCTCCGGAGACTCAGGGCGGCTTATAATGCGTTAAGCAATAGCCTTCCTACTTTTGTATATTTATACAAAAGTATAAATCGGCTTATTGCCCCCACAAACTGGGTCCTCATTTTACCTACCTTAGAAAGGATGGAAGGCTGAGTCAACCTTGAGCCTGGTGAGATTCGAACTTACAGCAATTGCACACAGCTGATGTTAATCACAATGCTTTAGTCTGCTGAGCCACCAGGTTGTCCCAAAGGTGCTTTTTCAGAAGGCCACTGGACTTTCTGTTTTTGGACCTGTTTCCCACAGAAAAGAAAACACCGGGAGCCACAAAACCTGGGTGGGCGTGGCCAACTCGACATCACTCACTTCCATCAGTCACATGACACTCCCCCCTAGCCACGTCTACCCAGCCGGTCATTAAGGCAGAGAACTGGTTGTTGAAAAACACCGGGAATCACAAAACCCTTTTGACATATCTCTGTCTCTCCCCCCCCTCCCCCCTCCCTCTCTCTCTGTATCTCTCTATGCCTCTCTCTCTCTCTCTCTCCCCCTCTCTCTGTATCTCTGTCTCTGCCCGGGCCACTTCTCTGTCTCCCGCCGTTGCCTTTACCTTCTCAGGCCAGGCGAGGTGTGACTAGGAGGGGAGGGCGAGGGGTGGGGCCAGCCAGTGGTGGGATCACCTGACAGGAAGCCACAGCAGAGGGCCCAAAGAGCCGTATGCGGCTCTGGAGCCACAGGTTGCTGACACCATGCATAACCAGTGGTGGGTTGCCCCCGATTTGCACCAGTTCTATAGAACCAGTAGTAAAATCGGCGGGAGGCTCCGCCCACTGCCCCTGATGTCATCAAAATGCTTCTGTGCATGCACAGAAGCTTCTGTGCTCGCGCAGAAGAGCGTGCGAGCAGAGCAAGGCTACCCCTGTGCATAACCCATCACAGGGTTTTTGTTGTGGGGAAAATAGGAGGCAGGTGTGTTGGATATGTTCGCCTCCTTGAGTTATTTGGAAAAATAATAAAGGTGGGATATAAATAAACAAACAAAAAAAACCTCAAACTCCCAGAATTCCCCAGCTAAATAATAGAATAAACTGAAGCATTAACCCTAGACCAAAAGACCTGTTTACAAATGGTTCTCTTTCTTTTCTTTTTTTTTTCTTTGTTCTCAGCCCACGATGCAAGTCCTGGACCCTGTTATTACGTGGCCCCGGAGCTCACACGCTTTGGCAGGATGAAGGGCCCTTCTTACTCCATGCTGGGGCGAGCAAAACCTCCAGGTAAGCTCCAAGCAATAATGGCAGGAGGGAATAGGGAGGAGGGAAAGGAGGAGGAAAGGAGGAAGAAGGAGGGAGTGAAGGAGCAAGCGGGAGGAAGGCAGGGAGGGAGGAAATGAAGGAAGGAGGTGGGAGAGATAGAGAAAGGAAGGAGGGAGGAAGGAGGGAGGGAGAGAAGAAGAAAGAGGGAGGGAAAGAGGAAGGAAGGGAGGGAAAAAAGGAGGGATGGAGGAAGAAGGAGAGAGGGAAGTAGGAGAGAGGGAGGGAAGAAGAAAGAAAGGAAGAAAGGACAGCAGGAGGAAAGGAGGAAAGAAAGAAGGAGGAAGGGAGGAAGGAGGGAAGGAAGGAAAGAGGGAAGGAGCAGGGAGAGAGAGAGGAAGAAGGGAGGGAGGAAGAAAGGAGGGATGGAGGAAGAAGGAGAGAGGGAAGTAGGAGAGAGGGAGGGAAGGAGGGAGGAGAGAGAGGAAGAAAGAAAGGAAGAAAGGACAGTAGGAGGAAAGGAGGAAAGAAAGAAGGAGGAAGGGAGGAAAGGAAACAGAGGAAAGAAGGAAAGAGGGAAAGAGCAGGGAGAGAGAGAGGATGGAAGAAAGGAGGGATGGAGGAAGGAGAGAAGAAGAATGGAAAGAGGGAGGGAAAAAGGGAGGAAAGGAGAGAAGAAAGGGAGGGAGGAAGAAGGAGAGAGGGAAGTAGGAGGGAGGGAGGGAGGAAGGAGGGAGAGAGGAAGAAAGAAAGGACAGCAGGAGGAAAGGAGGAAAGAAAGAAGGAAGGGAAAAAGGAGGAAGGAAGGAGGGAAGGAAGGAGAGAGTGAAGGAGCAGGGAGAGAGAGAGGAAGGAGGGAGGGAGGCAGGAAGAAAGAGAGGGAGAGAGGGGAAGAAAGAAAGGAGGAAGGGATAGCAGGAGGAAAGGAGTAAAGAAAGAAGGAAGAAGGGAAATAAGGAGGAAGGGAAGAAAGAAGGAAAGAAGCAGGATGGCGGAGCGAGAGAGAGACAGGCAGGCAAACCTGGAGTTGGAGTCCACACATTTTAAAATCATGGCAGTTGAGGGACGCTGTTCTAGGGATTCATGGCTTTGGCCCTGGTTCCTAAGGCCAGCTCTCCCTCCTCTTCCTTCCCCCCACTACAAAAAAGTCTCTAAATCCTACATTCCAGTGGTGGGTTGCTACTGATTTGCCCCAGTTCGGGCGAACTGGTAGCGGCAGCGGCGGGAGGCTCCGTCCAGCTGGCTTGACATCATCAAATATGATCTGCGCATGCACAGAAGCTTTTGCGCATGCGCAGACGGGGCACGGGAGCGAGCACTCGAGCGCGAGCAAACCGGCAGCAAAGGTAAGTAAAATCCACCCCCGCTGCATTTATCTCATCTGCTCCTCCCCAGGTCTGCCTCAAAGCCCTGGACCGGGTACATACAGTCCAGAGAAGGCAGGACCCGGCCTTCAGCCGAGGGGACTCTCCTTCTCCATAGCTGCCCGCACCAAATCCCGTCCGGTGGACCCCGTTCCAGCTCCCAACAGCTACATCCTCCCCTCGCTGCTCAGAGCACGGATTCCCAGTAGACCCTCCAAACCCACCCGTGCTCTCTCCGGCAGGAACACCAAAGGCAGAGCTTCCAAGGACCCTCGCCAAACGCCAGGCCCAGCAAGCTATAACCCCCAAGCATCTGCTGTCTGCTTCTGCCGTCCCCCAGCTTTCTCCATGCTGAAGAGGCTCCAGAAACCCAGAAGAGCCTTCCAGACTCCTGGGCCAGGAGCCCACAGCCCAGAAAAAGTGACCATTCACAGGACAGGGGCTCCTTCTTACTCTTTTGGGGTTCGTCATTCTGATTATCTCATGCCATTCATCCCGGATGCTCCGGAGTGGTAGGGCAAAGGAACGGAGTGCCCTCCTTCTGGAGCATTTTAAAAAACATTTTTTAAATTATTCCTTATGAATAGCAATAGCAATAGCACTTAAACTTATGTACCACTTCACAGTGCTTTACAGCCCTCTCTAAGCGGTTTACGGAGTCAGCACATTGCCCTCAACAATCTGGGTCCTCATTTTACCAACCTCGGAAGGACAGAAGGCTGAGTCAACCTGGAGCCTGGTGAGATGTGAACTGACAAAGTGCAGGCAGCCGGTAGGCAGCAGAAGTAGCCTGCAGTACTGTACTCTAAGCACTATGCCATCGTGGCTCATATTCCTGAATTCCTGATTATTAATTACTTTATTTATTTATTTTTTACAAAAAGCACAAAAACCAATGCAAATTAATAAAGAGTAAAAGCAGGAGAAAAGAGAAAAGAAAAAAGAAAAGGAAAGGAAAGGAAAAAGAAAAGAAAAAAGGAAAGGAAAGGAAAGGAAAGGAAAAGAATCTCTGGGTGACTTTGGAATGGAACGAAAGATGTCTGGATGACTTTGGACCAATCACCAGATGACTGTGAGTTCTAGCTCCGCCTTAGACTTGAAAGCCAACTGGGTGACTTTCGACCAATCACCGGGTGACTCTGAGTTCTAATCCCGCCTTATACACAAAAGCCAGTTGGGTGGCTACTGGCCAGTCTCAGCCCTATCCACCTCACTGGGTTGTTGTGAGGAAAATAGGAGGGGAAAGGTGTACGGGATATGCTCGCTTCCTTGAGTTATTTTTAAAAATAACAAATACAGTAAAATAAAATTTAAATAAAAAAGTAACGAGAAAAACACAGAAAGAAAGAAGAAAAAGAAATAGAAACCGGAAGCTTCTGATTTCCTTTGCAGCTGAATACAAGCTTATCTCTTACTCTATAATCACAAAGGAAACTTCATTCTCCTCTATTAGCTATTATCAAAATTGATTTTGGAAAATTATATTTAAAACTTTTTTTCCTTTCTTACAGTGTTTGAGCAACTGGAAATGAATAATGAATTATACCGTATTTTTCAGAGCATAAGACGCTCTGGAGTATAAGATGCACATTAGTTTTTGGGGAGGAAAACAAGAAAAAAAAATCTGCCTCTGCCTACCAGCATCCATCAGTATTCATCTGGCTAGCATCCTTGCAGCAAACAGCAAACAATCTAGTCAGCTTCAGCACATTATCACAGCCTGATTTAGCACAAACAGCTGATTGGTGGTTAGATCTGCCTCCCGGAATACCGCCAATGAGCTGTTTGAGGCTGCGGGGATCGCCAGAGCCCATTGCTGCCTCCATGTGTCACGTTTTTGGCCTCCGCATGTCGCGTTTTTGGCCTCTACATGTTGCATTTTCGGCCTCCACACGCCCCATTTTAGACCCGTTCCAGGCTGCCGGGATCGTCACAGCTCATTGCAGCCTCCGCGCATCGCATTTCTGGCCTCCACGCGTCGCTTTTTCAGCCTCCTCATGCCCCATTTTTGGCCTCTGCACGTCACATTTTTGATGCGATGGACGGAGGCCAAAAACGCGATGCGCGGAGGCTGAAAAAGCTAATTGCGGAGATGGCAATCAGCGGTGATGTGCTGTGGCGATCCCCTCAGCCTGGAACGGGTCTAAAACGGGGTGTGTAGAGGCCAAAAACGGCCAAAGGGTGGCAACATTCGGTGTATAAGACACATCACAATTTTCACCCACTTTTAGCGGGGAAGGGGGAGTGCGTCTCATACTCAGAAAAGTATGAGACGCATTAAAAGGTTAATTTGAAAGAAAGAATCCTCCCATTTTAATGAAATATTAGAATGAATTCTGATGATAGAGAAGACGTCTTTTGAGAAATCTTGAGAGTTTTAAAAGGAATATAAAATTGGAATGAGGGGTTTTCTTTTAAAGCTTGTTGGTCAAAGATTTGAAAGAGTATTGTGACTTTTGCCATTATAGATGACGACACGGGTGATCCTCTAAAAACCAGAACTGAGCCTCTGAAACTAAGCAGTTTCCGTTCTTAAGCAGGATGGTTATTAAGAGAGTTTTGTCATAATCAAGGAGTATGAGCCAGCAGTGTGCGGTGGCAGCCAAAAAACCCAATGCAATCCTAAATTGCATTAATAGAGGGATACAATTAAGATCATGTGAAGTACTAATACTACTCTATAAAACCTTAGTAAGACCACACCTAGAATACTGCATCAGTTTTGGTCACTTCACTATGAAAAAGATGTGGAGACTCTAGAAAAAGTGCAGAGAAGAGCAACCAGGATGATTAGGGGACTGGAGACTAAAACATATGAAGAACAGTTACAGGAACTGGGCATGGCTAGTCTAGTGAAGAAGGACCAGGGGAGACAGAGTAGCAGTCTTCCAATATTAGAAGGGCTGCCCCAGAGAAGAGAGGGTCAGGCTAACCTCCAAAGCACCTGAAGGCCAGACAAGGAATAATGGATGGAAACTGAACAAGGAGATATTCAACCTGGAAATAAGGAGGAATTTTCTGACTCTGAGAACAATCAACCCATGGGACAGAAGTTGCCTTCAGAAGTTGTGGGAGCTTCATCACCGGAGGCTTTCAAGAAGAGATTGGACTGCCATCTGTCAGAAATGGTGTAGGGTTTCCTCCTTGGGGGGGGGGTTGGACTAGATGACCTACAAGGTCCCTTCCAATTCTGTTAATCTGTTACCTATGTAGGAGTAGATGAATGTCAATAATTGGTGTTTCTATTAGTATAGATATTATTATTAATATTGTTATTATCTTCTGATTGGTGACCGTGGTCTTTATGACAAGCTTCTCTGGCATTTATACAGTGCTTTACTACTTAAATTTACTTTTATTTATTTATTTAAATTTGATTTATATGCCGCCCTTCTCCAGAGACTCAGGGCGGCTTACAATGCGTTAAGCAATAGCCTTCATTCTTTTGTCTATTTATACAAAGTCAGCTTATTGCCCCCACAAACTGGATCCTCAATTTACCTACCTTAGAAAGGATGGAAGGCTGAGTCAACCTTGAGCCTGGTGAGATTCAAACTTACTAATTGCAGACAGCTGGAGTTAAATTACAATGCATTAGTCCGCTGAGCTATCCAGGCTCCCTTTTTTATACAAAGTCAGCTTATTGCCCCCACAATCTGGGTCCTCATTTTACCTACCTTGAAAGGGTGGAAGGCTGAGTCAACCTTGAGCCTGGTGAGATTCGAACTTACAGTAATTGCAGACAGCTGTTGTTAATCACAGTGCTTTAGTCTGCTGAGCCACCAGGCCCTAGTCCCAAAGGTTAGTCACAAAGGTGCTTTTTTTTCATGAGGCAACTGGACTTTTTTTTTTTTTTGAGGACGTTTTGCTTCTCATCCAAGAAGCTTCTCCAGAGCCTCCAGAAGCTCCAGAAGAAGCTTCTTGGATGAGAAGCAAAACGTCTTCAAAGAAAAAAACCAGAAAGTCCAGTTGCCTCTTGAAAAAGCAACTGACGAGCTGCTTGTCTGTCAGTTCAGAGCCTCCCGAGGCTGCTGAGAGAAGCGTGGCGGTGAAGTGGGGGAGGGGGGCTGTAAAAGATGAGGGAATCCATCACCCTGAATGGGAAGAGAAGAGCTGGGGGAGGGGGGAGAGAAAGAAAAAGAAAGAAAAGAAAGAAAGGGGGAGAAAAAGAAAGAAAGGGGAGAGAGAAAAAGAAAGAAAGAGAAGGAAGGAAGGAAGGAAGGAAGGAAGGAAGGAAGGAAGGAAGGAAGGAAAGAAAGAAAGAAAGAAAGAAAGAAAGAGAAAGAAAGAAGACTCCTGCCCTTTGTCCAAAATGTCACTGGCTGTGAATTGTCCAGGGGTCCAAAAGCCTGATGCGAAATGTAGTTTGACGAATGGGCCTTGGCAAAGAGATTGGGACGTAGGGACTGTGGCCGATGTGCCAGGGCGAAAGCCTGGGGGCGGGTCAGCCGAGGAGAAAAGTTTGTGGCTAATAACACAGAGGCAAAAACCTTAAGGTGAAACAGGCAAGGCGAAGAGACCGAGGCGAAAAGTCCTAGGCCCATATTACTACTGTATTTTCCTGCGTATAAGACTACTTTCTAACACACAAAAATCTTCTCAAAAGTCGGGGGTCGTCTTCTACGCCGGGTCTCATTCTCCTGTAACCAGGCAGACCAGCCCATAAGGCTCTGACGAGCCTTAAATGGCTCTAAGGAGGGTCGTCTTATATGCCCAGTTGTCTTATACGCCGGAAAATACGGGTATATATTTTCACTGGGAACCAACATTCGTAATTCCCACAAGAACATCATAAAACCGTAATATATATTGTTAGTAAGTTTTGTACAGTCGAATTTATCTACAGTATTTATTTATGTTTTGCTGTATACATTTACCTCTTTGGGGATTCCCTGTTCCCTTAGGCTGCCTTGGTTTTTAATGTGTCTCCTTAACATTGTTGTACGGCAAAATTAAACTGCTATTTCCTTTTTTTTTTTCCTGTTCGGTGCTTAAGCACAAAGTAAAGAAAATGGTAATATTCTTTTCAATTATGTTTATTTAAATAAGCATGAAACCGGATTACGTGGTTTGTTTGTTTTTCGCTGTCAGATTTGTATTGTGCCTTTGTAAAATGAGGAACTTGTTTACTCAAGGAGTGTTAGAGGTCCGCAACTTGTTTCTCTGATGTTTTTGTTCTCTTTGCTGTTAGATTGTATTTGTTTGTGCGTTTTATGGACTAGAAAATGCAGCTCCCTTTAAGCAATTATGCTTTCTGTATTCCCACTTGCCTTAGCAGCTTTGAAAATGATTTATGCATTAACTGGCTAAGGCTGAGACACAAGTGAACAAAAGACCATGGGTTTGTTTATTTAAATATAAATATTTAAAACATACTGCCTCTTTTGCTTGTGGGGATTCTAGTTAGCGCATGAAGGGCTAAAGCCAAACAGGGACAAAATACAAAATAAAGTAGGGGTGAAATCCAGCAGGTTCTGATAGGAGAACCATTAGCGGAAATTTTGAGCAGTTCGGAGAACCGGCAAATACCACCTCTAGCTGGCCCCAGAGTGGGGTGGGAATGGAGATTTTGCAATATCCTTCCCCCAGGAGTGGGGAGGGAATGGAGATTCTGCAGTATCCTTCCCCTGCCATGCCCACCAAGCCACACCCACAAAACCAGTAGTAAAAAAATTTGGATTTCACCGCTGGGATGCAGTAAAAATTGCAAGTGTGAAAAAGGGTCATACATCACTTTTTCCAGTGCCGTTGTCACTAAACAAATGGTCGTAAGTTGAGGACTATCTGTATCAGCTGATATGGACTCCCACCGCATGTTGTAGATGATTGTTTTGTCTTCCTGGGTTCCTTTTGGTTTACATAATAGCAATAGCGATAGCACTTAAGACTTATATGGATAGGAGCCTGGATAGCTCAGCAGACTAACAGCATTGTGATTAACACCAGCTGTCTACAATTACTGGAAGTTTGAATCTCACCAGGCTCAAGGTTGACTCAGCCTTCCGTCCTTTCTAAGGTAGGTCAAATGAGGACCCAGTTTGTGGGGGCAATAAGCTGCCTTTGTATAAATATACAAAAGTAGGAAGGCTATTGCTTAACGCATTGTAAGCCACCCTGAGTCTCCGGAGAAGGGCGGCATATAAATCATTTTTTTTTGAAAAATGCCACTTCACAGTGCTTTACAGCCCTCTCTAAGCAGTTTACAGAATTAGCATATTGGCCTCAACAATCTGGGTCCTCATTTTATTGACCTCGGAAGGATGGAAGGCTGAGTTGGTGAGATTCAAACTGCCGACAGTCAGCAGAAAGTAGTGGAGCAACTTGCCTCCAGAAGTTGTGAATGCTCCAACACTGGAAGATTTTAAGAAGATGTTGGATAACCATTTGTTGGAAGTGGTGTAAGATTTCCTGCCTAAGCAGGGGGTTGGACTAGAAGACCTCTGAGGTCCCTTCCCACTCTGTTATTCTATTCTATTCTACCTTGCAATACTGCATTCTAACCACTGCGCCCCCAAGGCTCTTTACGTAAGATATTTTGAAAAAACCTTGGTTGGTTTTTATGCTACCGTGATGCCCCGGGATTATAATACAATCCTCAGTTGTATAAACAGAGACGTAGAATCAAAATCAAGTGAAGTATTAATACCTCTTCATAAAGCTTTACTAAGACCAAACCTGGAATCCTGCATCCAGTTTTGGTCGCCACATTACAAAAAAGATGTTGGAAGAAGGGCAGAGAAGAGCAACTAAGATGATGGAAGGCCTGGAGACTAAAACCATTGGAAGAATGGTTGCAGGATTTGGGTATGGCCAATCTAGAGAAAAGAAGGACTGGGGGAGACATGATAATAGTATTTTTTTTTTAATTTGATTTATATGCCGCCCTTCTCTGGAGACTCAGGGCGGGTTACAATGCGTTAAGCAATAGCCTTCATACTTTTGTATATTTATACAAAGTCAGCTTATTGCCCCCACAAACTGGGTCCTCAATTTACCCACCTTAGAAAGGATGGAAGGCTGAGTCGACCTTGAGCCTGGCTAGGATTGAACTCAGAGAAATTACAGGCAGCTGGTGTTAATTGCTGCCTTTAGTAGGAGGCATTAGCCCTCTACGCTACAGAGGCTCCTGTGTAGTTTCAGTATTTGACGGGTTGCCACAAAGAAGAGGGGGTCAGATTATTCTCCAAAACACCAAAAGGCAAGGCAAGAAACAATGAGTGGAAACGAATCAAGGAGAGAAGCCAGCTAGAACTAAGGAGAAATTTCCTGACAGTGAGAACAATTAACCAGTGGAACGACTGGCCTCCAGAAGTTGTGGGTGCTTCCATCACTGGAGGCTTTTAAGAAGAGACTCGACAGCCATTTGTCTGAAATGATATAGGTTTCCTGTTTGAGGGGAGGGTTGGACTAGAAGATCTCTAAGGTTCCTTCCAGCTCTGTTCTGAATTTGATCTTTAACATGTTGCTTGACCTTCAAGCAGGTGGCCTCTCACCATGGCTGTGGCATCTTCACTCCCCCGAGGATAATTCAGAGCCTAATAGGAGATCGGAGGAGTTAGTGAAGCATTTCCGAAGCATTTCTGGTCCTCTTCTCTTTTAATGAACACTTTTGCAGTGGAAAAATGTCCTCGTGGGCGAAGAGGAGCCAAGCCGCTTCGCACTAATTATGTCATCTTTGTGGACAAAGGAAGGTGTGACTGAAGGATAAGCAGGCTTCCCAAGCGGAGGGCTTAGAATGGCTTCGCAGTTACCACTTCACAGGGGAAACACGATCTCATTACCAAGTATCGCATCTCATGTCCCCCAGGAGCTAAAGAGGAACAGATGGTGAGGCTGATTTAGAAAGTCTGGAAAAGAGGATTGATACTCCTTCCCTTCTTTCTTTCTTTCCTTCCTTCCTTTCTTTCCTTCCTTCCTTCCACCCTCCCTCCCTCCCTCCCTCCCTCCTCTCTTAATTTCTTCTTTCCTTTTTCCTCTTCTTTCTTCTTCCCTCTCCTTCCTTCCTTCCTTCCTTCCTTCCTCCCTCCCTCCCTCCCTCCCTCCCTCCCTTTCTTATTTCCTTTCTTCTCCCTTCTCCCTTCCTTCTTCCCTCCCTCCTCTCTTAATTTCTTCTTTCCTTTTTCCTCTTCTTTCTTCTTCCCTCTCCCTCCCTCCTTTCTCCCTTAATTTCTTCTTTCCTTTCTTCTCTCTTCTTCCTCCCTCCATTCCTTCCTCTCTCCTCCCTTAATTTCTTCTCTTCTTTCTTCTCTCTCCTTCCTCTGTCCCTCCTCCTTCTCTTAATTTCTTCTTTCCTTTTTCCTCTCTTCTTCCTCTCTCCATTCCTTCTTCCATTCCTTCCTCCCTTAATTTCTTCTCTCCTTTCTCCTCTCTCTCCTTCCTTCCTTCTTCCCTCCCTCCCTTCCTTGTTTCTTCACTCTATTTTTCCTTCCTTCCCTCCCCATCTCCCTCCCTCCCTTCATGTCTTTCTTCCCTCTCTCCTTCCCTGCCTTCCTCTCTCCCTCCCTCATCAAATCTGCATCTGGATAAAATCAAAATCTGAGTTAAATCAAAATCCAGATTAAAGCTGTAGTGGATCCTTCACGTGTAAGACCCTCTTTTCATACATGCTGGCCTGCCTACATATGCATGATAACAGATCAGGTAGCCTTCCTCCCTCCCTCCCTCTCTCCCCTCCCTTAATTTCTTAATTTCTTCCTCCTTCCCTTCTTTCCTCTCTCCCTCCCTCCTTCCCTCCTTCCCTCCCTCCCTCCCTCTCTCCCTTCTGGATTTATTTTTCCCCCTTACCCTGTTCTTCTATGCTGTTTTGCAGGCTTTTTCTTTTCTATTATCCTTTGTTTTTTAACGTTTTAACAATTGTAAATCACCTAGATATCGCTGGGAGTCTGGTCATACAGGTGTTGTAGGAGATGACCAGATTGAGCCTGAGGGTGGGGTCAAGCACATCATCAGACTCAATTCTTTTCATGCCCACAAGAGGTCTAAGTCCACAGCCCACTGTGAATTCTTTATCTATCACCAATTTGCTTTGACCGTTAGTAGTTCAGATTCTTGTAGAGAGCTTAAGCTTGCAATAAAACTATAAAGTCATTTGAACCGCCTGGACTCCTGACTTCTGGCTCTCGACAGGTAGTCCTCAACATACGACTACAGTTGGAACCCGGAATTTCCATCATAAACCCGTGCAGTTGTAAAGCAAGACATTATATGAACAGACCTGATTTTGTGACCAACTTAACTGCGTCATTAAGTGAATCATGTGATTGTTCACTAAATGTAGCTTCTCCAATTGACCTTGCTTGTTGAAAACTGGCCGGGAAGGCCGCAAATTCTGATCATAAATGACATTGCTACTGTCATAAATGTAAGTGTAGACTAAAGTCTACACTTTACCTTTAGTCAAGGACTAAAGGTAAAGGTAAAGGTTTCCCTGGCACATATGTGCTAGTCGTTCCCGACTCTAGGGGGCAGTGTTCATCTCCGTTTCAAAGCCGAAGAGCCAGCGCTGACCGAAGACGTCTCCGTGGTCATGTGGCCGGCATGACTCAACGCCAAAAGGCGCATGGAACGCTGTTCCTTTCCCACCAAAGGTGGTCCCTATTCTTCTACTTGCATTTTTTCTTACATGCTTTCGAACTGCTAGATTGGCAGAAGCTGGGACAAGTCACGGGAGCTCACCCCGTTCTGCGGCACTAGGGATTCGAACTGCTGAACTGCCGACCTTTCGATCGACAAGCTCAGCGTCTTAGCCCCTGAGCCACCGCATCCCTACAAAAGTCAAGGACTACCTGGGTATAAATTGAAGACCCTATTATTATTCAAGTAGGCCTACTTTAGGCAGTTTGCTCTTGCTACCCAGTTGCTGCTAAAATGAGTTTGATGGTGACACCGATGAAGCAGCCACGGTTATGCGGATTCCTGGGGAGGCAAATGATCAAATGCATTGTGAGTTCCAGGAACCTTAGAAAATGTTGGTTTCCTGGTGACACTTATGAATGAAGGCCTCGCCCTCAGCAGATGCCTTGGAGCAGGGCTTCAAGACATGTGGACTTCAACTCCCAGAATTCCCCTATTTTGGTTTTGAGGAAACTTTAAGAGGGAGGGAGGGAGGGAGAAAAGATGGAAGGGAGGGAGGAGGAAGGACATGGCTGGCTGAGGAATTCTGGGAGTTGAAGTCCATATGTCTTAAAGGGTCCATGGGGAAGGAAAGGGGCTAACATGGAGGGCGGGCCTGCTGAGATTGCAAAGATTGCTTGTGGCATTTCCTAACTGGAGGCTTCCCAGGGGAGATGCAAAAGGCTGCCGGCTTTGTTGCTTTCTGAATGAGTTTGCCAGGTGTGCAACAGGCCTTGACACCTGAAATCGTTAAGATGAGCCTGGGTTAATTTGGTTCTCATCTAAATTTGGCTTTAGCCTTTTATTTTCTTATTAGATTTCCTTCTCTGAGCGTGGTTTTGTAAATGTCAGCCTGACTTGTAAAGCTCCTGGGAAGCCATCTGGGTTAAAGAGTGCGTAAAGGCGGCAGAAAAATGAATTAAAGCCTAATACTCAATTTGAATTTCCTTCCTTCCTTCCTCTCTATTTCCCTCCCTCCCTCCCTCCCTTCCTCTCTTCTTCTTTCTTTTGTTCACTGCTTCCATCCATCCATCCATCCATCCATCCATCCATCCATGTTTCCTTTCTTCCCTTCCTCCCTCCTTCCCTCCCTCCCTCTCTCCCTTCCTTTTCCTCCCTCTCTCTCTCCTTCTTTCCTTCGTTCACTGCTTCCATCCATCCATCCATCCATCCATGTTTCCTTTCTTCCCCCCTTCCCTTCCTCTCTCCTTCTTTCCTTCATTCACTGCTTCCATCTATCCATCCATCCATCCATGTTTCCTTTCTTACCTCCTTCCCTTTCTCCCTCCCTCCTTCCCTTCCTCTCTCCTTCTTTCCTACATTCACTGTCTCCAACCATCCATCCATCCATGTTTCCTTTCTTCCCTCCCTCCCTCCTTCCCTTCCTCTCTCCTTCTTTCTTTCATTCACTGCTTCCATCTATCCATCCATCCATGTTTCCTTCCCTCCCTCCCTCCTTCCTTCTTTCCTTCATTCACTGCCTCCATCCATCCATCCATCCATCCATCCATCCATCCATCCATCCATCCATCTATCCATCCAAGTTTCCTTTCTTCCCTCCCTCCTTCCCTTCCTCTCTCTTTCTTTCCTTCATTCACTGCCTCCATCCATCCATCCATCCATCCATCCATCCATCCATCCATCCATCCATCCATCTATCCATCCAAGTTTCCTTTCTTCCCTCCCTCCTTCCCTTCCTCTCTCTTTCTTTCCTTCATTCACTGCTTCCATCTATCCATGTTTCCTTTCTTCCCTCCCTCCCTCCCTCTCTCCTTCCCTTCCTCTCTCCTTCTTTCACTGCCTCCATCCATCCATCCATGTTTCCTTTCTTCCCTCCCTCGTAATGTTTCCTTGAAACCAAAATAGCATTTTCCCCTCTCCTTCTTGGCCTGTTACATATTCTCACAGACCCCCCACCCCCCACACACTCTCTACTACACCCTCTCTGCAAGGAAGATGGGCAGCCATCCCAGCGGAGAAAGGATCTCGGCGTTCGTTATGTCCGTCCAAGTGTGTGCAGCAGTTGGTCCGAGGGAGGGGGGGCGAGAGAAACCACAGTGCCATTACATCATAGTGTGAACTGATCTTCCCAAGGGGGTGGGGGTGGGGGTGGGAGGTTGTTTCTAGGCTTGGGAAGGGAGGTGGTGGTGGTGGGGGGACGACGACTGATGTGCTGTGGCAGGGATGATAGGCGAGCCGGAGCAGAAGAGTCATCTGAGCACTCTAAAACCACTTAGCCAGACCATCCACAGCAGGGCAAGCTGACAGAATCCAAGTATGATCCTCACTCGCTGACGCCCTCCGAGAAGCCAGCCATGAGCAGCAAGGTCACTGCGGCCACCCCTCTCTCTTCCCCAGCCCCCCCTGCTGCCCCCCTGAGCCCCCCATCTCCCCTGGGAGAAGAACAGGAGGTGGTCACCACCTTTTGCACCCTCCTCCCCAAGATGCCCCAATGGAAATTCTCCGGCCCATCCGGCTTCCTCAGCCGCAGTCCGTCCAGTGCCAGCAAAGATCTCTCGACATCGGTCAAAACCGGCAGCCTGGCAGAGGCCGAGGGTGTCACGGTGCCCTCATCAGCCTCGGGGTCAGGCCTGGCCGCCGTCCTCAGTGCTTGCGAACCGGTCTGTGCCACACCCTGCAGCAGGCTGAAAGGAGGGACGGCCGGGGGCAGGAAGACGTCTCGGGCCCCGGGGCCCCGAGCCCCTGGGGAGGAGTGGAGCCGGAAAGGGAGTTTCATCAGCAAACCGGTCCAAGGTTGGCTGCATCCCGATGACAGAGTTTTAGGCCCCGGAGTCTCCTACATCGTCCGGGTGAGTAGCCTTTTGTCTTTTCCAATGATCAAATGAAGCAGCTGAGCTCTCTTGGCTTGGTGTGGCCTGCGGGCTATTTAATGTTTGTTTGGGGTTCTGCGAATTTTGGGGTAGGTTTGCCACATTTAGCAAGTAGGTCTATCCGAGCAGATGGCCCCAAATTTAGTCCTGCCCGTTAATCCCTAAATAGGAAGCTTTTGGGCTTTGATCTAGCGTAATTATTTTGCTGCTTTCCACACTTCCTGTTAACCATTCAGCTGGGCTTTTGGTGACACGATGCCCTCTCCATTTCTCTGAGATCGTTGGGAATGGCTCTTTGCAGATGCTCAGAGGCAATCTGGGATATAGGTTTTCCTCCACTGATGTGCCCCTGAAATGTGAAAATTTGTTCTCACGGGTTCCAGGCAGGAGGGAATACGATGAATACTCCGAGCAATATTCAAATTCAGAATATTCTGAGTGCATTCAAACTCCAGACCTTCTGGTTAGGAGCTGATCCCATTGTCCCGTCATTGTTTTAGTTGGTGTTTTGGCCTGGAACAGAATGAGAAGCGGAATATAAACCTACTTACAATCATCTTGAACAGATTGGTGTTAAGAAGTAAGGGGGGGGGGGCATCTATAGATTTTGATGGTGCTGAATACAGCATAGGAAGCCTATCTCAGTTTCTCTTTGAGTTATGGATTCCAAGATCGCTTGTTTGCATCTTCAAGAGTTATTTTGGAAATTGGGAGGATTGAGTAGACCCATTAGAGTGTGCGGTGTGTGTGTGTGATCTTGGAGGAGAAAGGATCATTAGCTTGACACTGAGGTGGCTCAGTGGCTAAGACACTGAGCTTGCCGATCAGAAAGGTTGGCAGTTCGGCAGTTCGAATCCTTAGTACAGATCTCCTGCGTGAGCAGGGGGTTGGACTAGATGACCTCCAAGGTCCCTTCCAACTATGCTACTGTTAAAATTTGCAGACCACTCTCTAAACTGTAAATAAAGTCCTTAGTAAGGACCTTAAACACCTGGAATTCTGCAGACAGTTTTGGTCACCACATGACAAAAAAGACGTTGAGACTTTGGAAAAAAGTGCAGAAAAGAGGAACTAAGATGATTAAAGGCCTGGAAACTAAAACATACAGTATGAAGAACGGTTGCAGGATTTGAGTTCGACTAGTCTAGAGAAAAGAAGGACTAAGGGTGACATGATAGCAGTATTCCAGTATTTGAGACTGCCACAAAGAAGACGGGCTCAATATATTTTCGAAAGCACCAGAAAAGAAACAATGGATGTAAATAAACTAACCAAGGAGAGAAGCAACCTCGAATTAAGGAGAAACTTCCTAAGAGTGAGGACAGTTAACCACTGGAACAGCTTGCCTCTTGAAGTTGTGGGTGCTTCATCGCTGGAGGTTTTTAAATAGAGACTAGAAAGCCACTTGTCTCAAATGGTATAGGACAGTGATGACTAACTTTTTTGCCATAGCATCAAAAGCGTGGGGCGCATGGGTGGGTCATATGCATGTGTGCCCATACCCATAATTCAATGCACCCCACACATGCACGAGCGACACCCCCCTCCGCGCTCCCACTTTTGGCACCTGGTGGCACAATAGACCTTGTAGGCTCGTTTTTCGCCCTCCCCAGGCTCCAAGAAAGCCTCTGGAGGCCAGAAATGGCGCGTTTTGCTGACTTCCGGTCGGACCGGAAGCCCTGTTTTTCACCCTCCCCGGGCTCCAGAGGCTTTCTAGGAGCCTGGGGAGGGCGAAAACAGGCCTTTCCCTCCCCACCCAGAGGCCCTCCGGAGACCGGAAATGGCCCGTTTACTGACTTCCGGTGGGTCCGGAAGGCCTGAAAATCAGATGCGCGCCCCAGAGCTGAGCTAGGGCAGCGCATGCCCACTGATACGGTTCTGGATGTCACTTGTAGCACGTCTGCCATAGGTTCGCCATCCCGGGTATCGGATCTCCCGCTTGAGTAAATGGTTGGATTAGAAGACCTCCAAGGTCCCTTCGAGCTGTGTTCTGATTAATCATAAAGGCAAGATCAGAAAGCACAGCTAAAATGTGAATAAAAGAGAATCATGTGACAGTCTCCTCATGCCTCGCTTGGAAAGGACATCTTTAAATCAATTAGCAGATGGAATTGCACAGCCAACCCCTTGTTCTTAATTAATTTAAGGGTAATTTATGTTGACAGTTAAATTGGGCTAGTAAACGTTCAGAGTTCTCTTCACTTCTTCATCTGGCCTGGCTCAGGAAGAGATTATCAATCATTCCTTGTTCAATAAGATTTCAAGAAAGGACGTGCCGAAGTGTTCCTTCACCAGCTGGACAGCAAAGTCCTCCCCGCACAGCATACGTTGACATCACAACAGCAAAACAAAACAGTTTGTGGTCAGAGTTGGTCATTGGCTAGCGTGGGATCTAAAAGGGTCACGTGTTGGCAGTTGAATTATACGTCATCCAATCTAGTAGATTCTAAGTGTTCATTCCTCCATTTATTTACATGGGTTTAATCCCATCAAACTACTGTATTTTCCGGCGTATAAGACGACTGGGCGTATAAGACGACCCTCCTCAGAGCCATTTAAGGCTCGTCAGAGCCTTTCGGGCTGGTCTGCCTGGTTACAGGAGAATGAGACCCGGCGTATAGGACGACCCCCGACTTTTGAGAAGATTTTTGTGTGTTAGAAAGTAGTCTTATACGCAGGAAAATACAGTAAATACTTAAGTTTAATTTAGTGTAAGGTTCTGGAGAAGATATTCTCCGGTCTTCTTCCAGAAAAAGTACAGAGAGAGATTTAGATGGGTCCCTGGCTTGTGAATTTACTCGGCTGTGAACTACAAACCGGTGCCGATAGACTGCAAAAATATATATTACAACCGAACTGCTTTGTTTTAAACATTTGCAAACAATAATATGTGGTATACGTGGTACCTTGCTCAATAATAGTAACTGTAAGAGGAATCTTGGAGGCCTAATGGACAACCAGTGTGGAGCAGCTGCTAAAAAAGCCAACACAGTTCCTGGCTGCATAAACAGAGGAATAGAATCAAGATCACGTGAAGTGTTAATACCACTTTATAATACCGTGGTAAGGCCACACTTGGAATACGGCATCCAGTTTTGGTCTCCATGATGTAAAAAAGTTATTGAGACTCTAGAAAGAATTCAGAAAAGAGCAACAAAGATGATTAGGGGACTGGAGGCTAAAACATGAAGAACGGTTGCAGGAACTGGGTATGCCTAGTTTGATGAAGAGAAGGACCAGGGGTGACATGATAGCAGTTTTCCAATATCTCAGGGGTTGCCACAAAGAAGAGGGAGTCAAGCTATTCTCCAAAGCCCCTGAGGGCAGGACAAAAAGCAATGGGTGGAAACTAATCAAGGAGAGAAGCAACGTAGAACTAAGGAGAAATTTCCTGACAGTGAGAACAATTAGTCAGTGGAACAACTTGCCTCCAGAAGTTGTGAATGCTCCAACACTGGAAGTTTTTAAGAAGATGTTGGATAACCATTTGTCTGAAGTGGTGTAGGGTTTTCTGCCTGGGCAGGGGGTTGGACTAGAAGAGCTCCAAGGTCCCTTCCAACTCTGTTATTCTATTCTATTCTATTCTATTCTATTCTATTCTATTCTATTCTATTCTATTCTATTCTATTCTATTCTATTCTATTCTATTCTATTCTATTCTATTCTAACAACATAGTGAAAACATCTGCATTGCACTCAGGAATGTATACTTCTTTTTTTAATAACATAAGAATAGCTTAAAATGCTCTACCTGGTATTCTTTATTAATGTTATATCGATCAATAATTGCACAACCACAGTAATTATCTGTTCGTTTATGGACAATCGCTTTTTTTGAAAATATGCTTTTGTTTTAAATCACATCGAATATAAAAAGACCTTCTCTATCAGGGAGATTCAGAAATGTGGTAAATAAAAAGATTGTTAATGCGCACCCTGTTAAGGTACCTTTTAAAAGGGAGAAATAAATATCTGTATATGCCAGTGATGGTGAACCTATGGCACAAGTGCCGGAAGTGGCAAGCAGAGCCATCTGTCCGGGCATGAGAGCCGTTGCCTATTGCTTTTCTGGGTTCTGGAGCGCCGGCTAGCTGGTCTTCACATGTACGGGACTTCCAGAAACAGGAAGAGCAGCCACCTGGCGCGCATGTGCACGCCCGGAAGATGATCTTCCGGTTTCTGGCGCATGCATGAGCACCGGCCAGCTGGTCTTTGCGTGTGCATTTGTGCCAGAAACTGGAAGACTAGCTGGCTGGTGCACATACGCATGCCTGAAACTGAAAGATCATCTTCCCGGCACGCATGCGCGCCGGGTGGCTGCTCTTCGGGTTCCCAGCACACACACGCACGCATGCACGCATACGCATGCATGCACGCAACGCAGCATGTATATGAATGCTCCAAAAACAACAAGGGTCTGCTATTTTGAGTCTGGCTGATGGGACAGAGAAGATTCTCACCTCCAGGCTGCCCATCATTTCGGTTTTTAATTTTAATTTTTAACTTTTTATTCTATTTTAATGGGTTTTTGCACTTTTTAACTTTCATTTTATTGTAAGCTGCCCAAAGTCTCTCTACAGGTGATCCTTGACTTATGACCATAACTGAGCCCAGTTTTTCTCTTGCTAAGTGAGACAGTTGTTTAAGGGAGTTTGCCCCATTTTACGACCTTTCTTGACACAGTAGTTAAGTGAATTGCTGCAGTTGATGAGTTAGTGATACGGTACTCTCTCACGTGTGGGCTTCCCTGCTGTAGTTGATGATTGATTGCCTGACTTTGCCTAGTATGTGTATGTATATATTCCTTGTAGATAAACCATTATTTGAAATACAGAAATATTACTGTATTTTGCTCCTGGTCTAAAAATAGTCACACTGGGCGCACTCTGACACACTACATTTATTAAGTTAGTAACATGGTTGTTAAGTGAAGCTGGATTCCCCATTGACTTCACTTGTAAGAAGGTTGCAAAAGGGGATCCCATTTGATTTGATTTGATTTTGATTGGATTGGATTTATATACCGCTCTACTCCCGAAGGACTCAGGGCGGTGTACAGCCAACAATAAAAATACATAAGTACAAAATTTAAAACCAACTAAAAACAGATTAAATAAATTTGGCCCAGACAGAATTAAAACACCCCAAATAATTTAAAAAAGATTAAAATTTGACACTAAAAACGGAGAGTGGTTAGGCCAGGCCCGCCTGGCGAAATAAAAAAGTCTTAAGAGCGCGGCGGAAGGTGGGCAGATCCGGGATCCTCCGTATCTCCAGGGGGAGCTCGTTCCAGATAGTAGGTGCCTCCACCGAGAAAGCTCTCCCCCTGGGGGCTGCCAGCCGACATTGTTTGGCTGACGGCACCCGGAGGAGCCCCTCTCTATGAGAGCGTACTGGCCGGTGGGAGGCTATTGGTGGTAGTAGGTGGTCCTGCAAGTACCCAGGTCCTAAGCCATGGAGCGCTTTAAAGGTAGTAACCAAAACCTTAAAGCGCACCCGGAAGACCACCGGGAGCCAGTGCAACTCGCGCAGGAGAGGTGTCACATGGGAACGCCATGTTGCTCCCATCACCACCCGCGCGGCCGCACTCTGCGCCAGTTGGAGCCTCCGGGTGCTCCTCAAGGGGAGCCCCATGTAGCCCCATGACCTTAGGACACTGCAACCATGATAAATATGATTCAGTTGCCAAGCATCTGAATTTTGATCAAGTGACTATGGGGATATTGCAACGGCTGTAAGTGTGAAAAAGGTTCATAAGTCACTTTTTTCAGCACCGTTGTAGATTCAAACAGTCACTAAACAAAGTATTGTAAGTTAAGGATTATCTGTATTAGTGAGATGGGCATTCATAGAAATCCAGTAAACAAGCAAAGAAACAAAAAACAAATAAGATTTTAACTTAAAGAAACTAAAAACTGCAAGAATAGTAGTAGTATCTGTAGCAGAGGTTCTCCAAACATGGCGACTTTAAGACTTGTGGACTTCAATTCCCAGAATTCCCTAGCCCAGTGATGGCTAACCTTTTTGCTATTGCATGCCAAAAGTGTGGGGAGTGGGGTGGGTCATGTGCTTGTGTGCCCATACCCATAATTCAATGCACCCCGCCCCCCTCACATGCATGAGCGACACCCCCCCCCGTGCTCCCGCTTTTGGCATGTGATGGCACGGTAGGCCCTGTAGGCTCGTATTTCGCCCTCCCCAGGCTCCAAGAAAACCTCTGGAGGCCAGAAATGGCCTGTTTGCTGACTTCCGATCAGATCAGAAGTCCTGTTTTTCACCCTCCCCAGGCTCCAGAGGCTTTCTAGGAGCCTGGGGAGGACGTCAACGGCCTTCCCCACCCCCCAGAGGCCCTCCAGAGACCGGAAATGGCCCGTTTGCCGACTTCCGGTGGGTCCGAAAGGCCTGAAAATCAGATGCGCGTGCCAGAGCTGAGCTAGGGCAACTCTTGTGTGCCCACTGATATGGCTCTGTATGCCACCTGTGGCAGACATGCCATAGGTTCGCCATCACGGCCCTAGCTACTCTTGCTGGCTGAGGAATTCTGGGAGTTGAACTTCACAAGTTTTTAAAGTGGCCAAGTTTGGAGATGCCTGATCTGTAGTACAGAGAATAAAAACTTAAGGTTGGGAAACATTAAAATTCTTTTCTTATGAACAGTGGCAAGATGAGATGACTTAACAATCAAAATGCACAATGTTCTGGTTTAATAGAGTTGGGACTTTGCTTCTGTATAAAAATGATTTACAAATTACTGTAAAGCCATTAGGCGCAAAACAATAGAGGGCATTGAATGCAGATTGGCAGAGCTTCAGTTCCTTCTTGAAGAGTTCAATACGACTAGACCTCGGCACTAAAATCATTTCGAAAACTTTGGGAAGAATGAATTGCATTGAAAAAAAAAAAGGGTACATATTTTTTGAAGTTATTGTGTGGGGAAAATATCAGTATTTGTGTGTGTGTGGATGTATGCACAGTATGTGTGTATACATATACATATACATACCAAGGGTGGGTTCTACTTACCTTTTCTGGGCGTGGCTTGGTGGGCATGGCATGGTTTGGTGGGTGTGGCAGGGGAAGGATACTGCAAAATCTCCATTCCCTCCCCACTCCAGGGGAAGGTTACTGCAAAATCCCCATTTCCTCCCAATCAGCTGGGACTTGGGAGGCAGAGAATAGATGGAGGTAGGGCCAGTCAGAGGTGGTATTTACCGGTTCTCTGAACTACTCAAAATTTCCACTACCGGTTCTTCAGAACTGGTCAGAACCTGCTGAAACCTACCTCTGACATACATACATACATATTTGGGGATCAGCAAGGTTTCATTTATTTTTATTTTTTAAAAAAATTTGATTTATATGCCGCTCTTCTCCAGAGACTCAGTGTGGATTACAATGCGTTAAGCAATAGCCTTCATACTTTTGTATATTTATACAAAGTCAGCTTATTGCCCCCACAAACTGGGTCCTCAATTTACCCACCTTAGAAAGGATGGAAGGCTGAGTCAATCTTGAGCCTCGAACTCGCATAATTGCAGACAGCTGGGTGTTAATAACAGGCTATCTAGCCCGTCGAGCTATCTGAGGCTCTTATTGAGAAATAGTTTGACTTAATGGTCAAGGCACCAGACTAAAAAGCAGGAGATGATGAATTCTAGTCCCACTTTAGGCATGAAAGCTGGCTGGGTGACTTTGGGCTAATAACCAGGAAACAGTGGGGGAAGCCTCCTGCCGCTTTTACTATCTGTTCTAAAGTACCGGACAGAACCGGGAGCAACCCACTGTTCTAATCCAGTGGTGGGTTGCTCCCGGTTTGCACCGGTTTGCAAGAACCAGTAGTAAAAATTTGTAGTAGGTCGGAGAACTGTTAATAACATTGGCAGGCCACGCCCCCAAACCGGTCCCCGGCCTGGTCACCGCTCGCTTACCCCTCCCACCTCATCAGAAGCTTTTTTTTTCTTTTTAACTTTTCAAAATATTTTTTCTACAACCTCTTCGGCCAAAAAAATGCTTTTAAAAGTAAAAAAAAAGTCTCTGATGATCGCACGGCTCAGCTGGGATTGTCAGAGGTTTTTAAAAGCATTTTTTCGACCACCTCTTAAGGTTGTAGAAAAAACACTTTTAAAAGTAAAAAAAATAAATAAAAAGGTTGGCCACGCCCAGCCAGTCACATGACCCCACCACCAAGCCACGCCCACAAAATAAGTCACGCCCACAGAACTGGTAGTAAAAAAATTTAGAACCTACCCCTGTTTTAATCCCATATGAGGCACGAAAGCTGGCTGGGTGACTTGGGGTCAATAACCAAAAACTGTGAGTTCTAGGCTCACTTTAGGCATGAAGGCATGAAGGCAGACTGATTGCCAAGAGCCCAAAATGTGGACACCTCATTGGAACTTCAAAACTAGGTTGTAAGTAGCTTCAGGTGGGGGGTCCAGGATGTTGCTGGTTGCTATTTGAATGGTGCTAAGCGACGATTATACGTCGAGGACTATCTGAAAATGATCTGCTATATATTCAGATCATCCCCTCAAATATTTTGAGGGGCTTTCCCACCTGAGACCCCTCAAAATGGGACTTGGGGAAGGGTCTTTTCAACCAACAACAACCATTTTATGGAATTTTCTCAGTTTGCTCCTTCTTTGTGTCTTCTAAGAAGATACTAAATCTTTCAATCTTTCTCCCTGATTTCCCTAGATAATTTACAATTATGGTTTTAAACTTCAAAGCCATCTATTGTTTTTGTTTATCATTTGTTATGATGTTTTCCTGCTTTTCGAGGAAATCTTAACATTTTACTGATGATGTTGACGCTGATTTACATTGCTCATTTGACTGGGATCAAGCAGAACAGATAAATAAATACTGTAAAAAAAATGGAATACAAAATAAAGCAGATTGCCGTCCTGGGAAAACAAAAGCTGATGATTTGTAAGGTTTTTGTTTTGTTTGCCGTGAATTGCAAAACAGTTTTAAAGCTTCCGTGTGACAGCTGCTGAATTGTGAAAGGAGGACACAACCTGCCTTGCTAATTCCCAGCAATCACACTGAGGTGCTATGTAGCTCTGAAATTCGATTGAGGAAGTCAGGGATTAAACCTTAATAGCAAAAACGTTAGACCAGCTTGAAGCTCAGGCTATATTTACTCATTATGACAAACTGTGCAGACTGACAATTGAAAAGAAAGGGTTTTTATTTTTATCTTCATTGGTTTGGCAAGATAAGCTGACCACCATTAAACCAGGATTTCATCCTTGGGTGCACCCATGGGCTATGCAACAGAACTGAGCTAGGTTAGTATTTCTCGAGCTTGGCCATCATAAGATTGGTGGACTTCAACTCCCAGAATTCCCTAGCCAGCATCCTGGGAGTTGAAAAACTACACAATATAACTAGGGAATTCTGGGAGTTGAAGTCCACTAATCTTATGATGGCCAAGGTCGAGAATTAAGTAAAAAAGAAGAGAAAATTGAAACAATATATGATTATGATTTTTAAACAAAAATTACTTAATTGGTGTTATATAAATGGTATGGTTTAATAGATAGAATTTGGGATAATTGGGAAATTGCATTAAATAGCATTATTTGAATTAAGAACTATGTTTAAATGTCAAATTGCTATATTTTAAAGATTAAACGTAAGATTTAAATTTGATAAAGTAATTATAGCGTAAAGATTTAATGTGCATTATGAAAAATAAATATGTTTGAACTGTATTGAAATGTATTATGAGTTATTAATTGAATTATGATTTAGGTGGGTTAATAGAAGGGTAACTGTTTGGATTAAGTAAATATGTGTTAATTTTTTTTAAAGATGGTATTAGTTGAACATGTGATTTAAGATTAAGAAATAAGTGTTATGGCAAAATAGAATAGATAAAATGTTCTTAAAGATGACAAAAAAATTGAACAAATTGATGACCGGATCAAAGCTCTATTCTGAAAAAATGTAATTTGTATGTTTGGAAAAAAAATAAAAAACTTTTTGCAAAAAAAATATATATAACTAGGGAATTCTGGGAGTTGAAGTCCACCTGTCTTAAAGTTGTCAAGGTTGAGAAACACGGAACTAGATGCTTGAAGGCTAAAAGCTATTTTTTCCCAATCTTATGTGCCAGATTTTTTGAAACTCTAATTCCCAGAATTCCACCCAGGAAAAATAGTGCGGGTGGGAATTCTGGGATTTCTTTATCTGGAGGTATCATTTTGGAAATTTTGTTTTAGATGTTAAAGCTGTTGAAATTACAGGTAGTCCTCAATTTACAACAGTTTGGTTAGAGATCATTCTAAGTTAGAACAGCACTGGAAAAAGTGACTTATGACCGTTTTTCACACTTATGACTGTAGCAGAATCCCCATGGTCATGTGATTTGCATTCAGATGCGTCTGAATGACTCACTGACTCACATTTTTGACGGTTTCAGTGTCCTGGGGTCATGTGATCCCCTTTTGCAACCTTCTGAGAAGCAAAGTCAATGGGGAAAATCTGATTCACTTAACAACCGGGTTACTATCTTAACAACTGCAGTCATTCACTTAACAAATTTGGCAAGAAAAAAATTGTAAAATGGGGCAAAACTCACTTAACAAACTTCTTACTTTGCAACATAAACTTTGTGCTCAATTGTGGTCATAAGTTGAGGATTACCTGTGTTATATACTACAGGATAGAGAGCTAGTTTGGTCTAGTTCAGTGATGGCTAATCTTTTAGCTGTTGCTAATTTTCCACACCTCTGGTGTTCTACTTACTGGGGCTGCCTTAGAAGGGAAGCAGCTGAGCTTCAAATTTATTTATTTATTTAATCATATTTTTATACCGCCCTTCTCCCGCAGGACTCAGGGATGTGCACAGCCTAAGTAAAAACACAAAACACCATAAATTTAAAATTTAAAAATATTAAACAGTTTGGCCCCATTTAGTTAAAAACCCCCAAAATTAAAATACCTAATTAAAATTCATTTAAATGGTCAGCTCTGCCTGATGGAATTGCAGGGTCTTGGGAGCACGACGAAAGGTACGGAGGTCAGGGATCCTACATATCTCCGGGGGCAATTCATTCCAAAGGGCGGGAGCCCTCACAGAGAAGGCTCTCTCCCTGGGGGTCTCCAGTCAACATAATTTGACCGACGGCACCCTGAGGAGTCCCTCTCTGTGGGAGCGAACTGGCCGGTGGGAGGTTATCAGTGGCAGAAGGTGGTCTCGTAGGTACCCAGGTCCTAAGCCATGGAGTGCTTTAAAAGTGGTAACCAGCACCTTGAATCTCACCCGGAAGACCACTGGGAGCCAGTGCAGCTCACGCAGGAGAGATGTTACATGGGCACGATGAGTCGCGCCCATAATCACCCGCGCGGCTGCATTCTAGACCAGTTGGAGCCTCCGGGTGCTCTTCAAGGGGAGCCCCATGTAGAGAGCATTACAGTAGTCCAGACGGGAGGTGACGAGGGCATGAGTGACCGTGTGCAGGGCGTCCTGGTCCAGAAAGGAATGCAACTGGCGGATCAGGCGAACCTGATAAAAGGCCCCCTGGCCACAGCTGTCAAATGGTCTTCTAAAGATAGCCGTGAGTCCAGGAGGATCAGACGAAACTGATAAAAAACCCCTATAGCGCTCAAAATTGCTATATAGTGCACAAGCGCATTAGCCACACGCATGTGCAAAGCGCGTGTTAGGCACGAAGGAGACACTCACGGAACCAGTTGTTAACTGCTCCATGTACCTCCATGACAAGGTACATGGAGAAATGTGGGACCAGATTAGCTGTTCCAACAAAATGAATGCTTGTGGATTTACTTTTGTCTTTTCTTTTCTTTCTCCCAGTATATGGGTTGTATTGAGATCCTGCGATCAATGAGATCTTTGGATTTTAACACCCGGACGCAAGTCACCAAGTAGGTACCCATTTTCTATCTCCTTCTTTCTCCTCTGGGTTCTTGGTCTTCTCTGATCTTGCTCTCTTCCTGCAGATGTTTGGTACCAGGTTAGTCGCAAAGGTGCGTTTTTTTCATGAGGCAACTGGACTTTTCCAGAACCTCCAGAAGCTTCAGAAGAAGCTTCTTGGATGAGAAGCAAAACATCTTCAAAGAAAAAACAGAAAGTCCAGTTGCCTCTTGAAAAAGCAACTTTGGGACCATCACGATCTGGATGACTGAGAATTGATCTGTCCCCCTCTACATACACCCACAAAACCACAGCCAGTCGAGGGTTAAAGAACCACTTGGCACACACCACAGTTCTTATCTCCAACTTGGCAGCAATATGCACACCGTCTACCAAGTGCTTTAATTGTTCACAGAAAGAAAATCACATACGTAGCTTTGCCAAAATCCGTTCTTTTAGCAGCGTCAGGCTGCTTCAGGCTTCAGACTACCAGATTGAGTTATTGTTCGTCACAGGGATCATTGACCACCACCCTCTCTTATATAGTCTCTGGGGTGTGGTCCAGTGACTCATTGGTCCTGTGACTCAAGTCCAGTGACTCAGGTCTATTCCCTCGCACGCCTCCTCAGCTGCTGCAAACGCTTATCTCGCCTTCGTTGATGTGCGTCCAGGAATGACGTCTCTCCCTCACTCTCATCTGAGACACCTGTTTCCCCACTACTTGGCTCTCTTTCAGCTGGCACCTGAGACGGTGCCAGAGGTGGGGGGGGGGGGCTGGGAGATCTGGCTGGCTCCTCTTCCTCATGCTCAGAGCTTCCTTCCTCCAATGGGATAGGCTCAGAGGACGGGGCCACAACAAGAATCGCTATAGATAGGCTAGGTAACTTCGTTGGCACAGGAAAGAACAGAATTTGCGTGGCTGCTTAAATGTGGTCCCTTGTCTTACCAGCCTTGACTGTTTCTACCAATAGAGATTGTCCTCAACTTACAACCTTTTGTTTAGTCACCTTTCGAAGTTACAACGGCATTGGAAAAAAAGGACTTTATGACAATTTTTTCACACTTTTGACCGTTGCAGTATATCCCTACGTTCATGTGATCAAAATTCGGATGCTCGGCAATGGTTTCATATTTATCACTTCTGCAATCCCCTGGGGTCATGTGGTCCCCTTTTGGGACCTTCTGACAAGCAAAGGGAGCCCATTCACTTAACAACTGAAGAACGGCAACGTTGCTGACTTAACAACTGCAGTGATTCGCTTAATGACTGTGGCAAGAATGGGGCTGCTGGCTGGGGGATTCTGGGAGTTGAAGTCCATCCATCTTTAAGCTGCCAAGGTTGAGAAACACTGCTCTACAGAAAGCCACTTCGCATTGCTTCAGAGCTGGCACAGCCTGGAACGAAGGGGCTAGGGAGGGGTGGAGTGTAGAGATAGCTGGGGTTTGTAGCCTAAATAAAATTCTTTCCCCTGGGAATCAAGGAAATTAGTGCAGGTGTTTGAAAGGTGGAGACTGGGGTCACCTAGCAACTGGACTAATTGTGACTGGAGACTCTGTGAGGAAGTGACAAAGTTTTACTTTTAATTGGGTGTAAAACCAGCGGGAACATAGAGTTGGTTTTCCACCAAGTCTGTGCCAATTTGATATGTCCCAGTAAAATGTTCTTTGAGGAATATGCCTGCCTCGGAGTTCTAATTGAAGGGGATGTATTACTTGGAACCTTGATACCTGGGAGAGTACAACAGTCACAAAGACATGCCGGTTATAAGCATCCAAATTTTGATCAATGTGACTTTGGGGATGTTGCAATAGGGGGAAAACTAAAGTCACTTTTTTCAGTGCTGGCTGTAGTAACTTTGAACAGTCACTAAATGAATGGTTGTAAGTCAAGGACTATCTATAATGCAGGTGAGTGCTTAAAAGCAGGGAAGGATAATTTAAACAGAGTCTACATATAGAGATGGAAGTGATATTGTGAGGGTAATATAATCCAGTGTTTTTCAACTGGCAAATTGAAGATGGGTGGACTTCAACTCCCAGAGTTCCCCCAGCCAGTGTGTGTGTGTGTGTGTGTGTGTGTGTGTGTGTGTGAGAGAGAGAGAGACAGAGAGAGAGAGAGAGAGAGAGAGAGAGAGAGAGAGAGAGGTGGGTTTCAGCAGGTTCTGACCAGTTCTGGAGAACTGGTAGCGGAAATTTTGAGTAGTTCGGAGAACCGGTAAATACCACCTCTGACTGGTCCCGCCCCCATCTATTCTCTGCCTCCTGAATCCCAGTTAATTGGGAGGAAATGGAGATTTTGCAGCAACCTTCCCTTGGATTGGGGAGGGAATGGAGATTTTACAGTATCCTTCCCCTGGAGTGGGGTGGGAATGGAGATTTTGCAGAATCCTTCCCCTGTCACACCCACCAAGCCACGTCCATCAAGCCTGCCACGCCCACCAAGCCACACCCAAAGAACCGGTAGTAAACAAATTTGAAACCCATCACTGGTGGGTGGGTGTGTTTAAAGCAGAGGTCTTCAAACATGGCAGCTTTAAGACTCATGGACTTCAACTCCAAGTCTTAAAGCTGCCACTTCTGAAGACCTCTGCTTTAAAGGGAAGTAATAATCTGGGAGGTGGCTGGATGGAGTCACCAAAGCAGTCGGCATGAATTTAAATGGACTCCAGAGGATGGTAGAGGACAGGAAATCCTGGAGGAATGTAGTCCGTGGGGTCGCAATGGGTCGGAAACGACTTCGCAACTAACAACAACAACAATTGGGGATGGAAAAACATAGTCGGTCACTAAGCTAGAATTTCCTATAAGAGATACAGTTGCTAGAACTTAACAGCCAGTTATTTCATGCTAGCTTTATTATCATGAGCCGTGGTGGTTAAGTGGTTACAATGCAATATTGTAGGTGTTAAGGAATATGCACAGAGTAACCCTTGAGTAGCAAGGTTGCGCACATGAGAAACGGCTGAGAGTGATTGTGACTAAGCACTGTCAATACACAGACACACTGAGTTGTGATATTCTTTTACTTTTAGGGAAAAGTAAAGCAAAGTCCAATAAACAATCCAGGTCATACACAGATAAAGATAGTTAAATTGTCAATCCAGGGATATTCCAAGAACAAAGTCTTCTTACCAGTTGTTGTAGTCATATGCAATAAAACAGTTCTTTTTGGAATTGTAAACAGGAACAATTACAGCAGTAAAACAATCAGTAAAACAGTAGAAAACAACAAGTAGCAATGATCAATCAATGATCATGCAGAGAGAGCCGATGGTCTCCCACCGACCAACATGCTCCCACAGAGAGGGACTCCTCAGGGTGCCATCGGCCAAACAATGCCGACTGGCGACCCCCAGGGGGAGAGCCTTCTCTGTGGGGGCACCTGCCCTCTGGAATGAACTGCCCCCGGGGATATGTATTATCCCTGACCTACGTACCTTTCGTCGTGCCCTTAAGACCTTGTTATTTCAACAGGCTGTGCTGGCTAGATAAGGAATTTTAGGGGTGTTTTAATCTGGAGTTTTTAAATTTGGGGCCAAATTATTTAATACTGTACATTTTAAACTGTTTTTAAACTTTGTATTATATGTTGCTTTTACTATGGCTGTACACCGCCCTGAGTCTCTCGGGAGAAGGACGGTATAAAAATTTAAATAATAAATAAATAAATTCCTTATGTCCCTTATGAAAACAGCCTCCTTTTTATCATTAGCTTCTTAATATCCCTTAAGTAGACAACATCATTTTCATAAGGTATCTCTTTTATGGGAAGACACAAATAGCTTTCAACTTACGACCACAAGGGAGTGCAAAATTTTTGTTGTTAGGTAAGATATTTGTTAGATGAGTTTTGCCCCTTTGTACAACTTTTTTTGCCACAATTGTTAAGTGAATCATTACAGTTATTAACTTATTAGTTGTTAAGAGAATCTGGTTTCCCCATTGACTTTGCTTGTCAGAAGGTCACAAAAGTTGATTATATGACCCTGGGACACTGCAACCGTCATAAATGGGGCTCCCCTTGGGGTGCACCCGGAGTCTCCAACTGGTGAAAAATGCAGCTGCACGGAGGATTATAGGAGCAACGGGGTGCTCCCATGTGACACCTCTCCTGCGCGAGCTGCATTGGTTTCTGGTGGACTTCCGGGTGCGCTTCAAGGTATTGGTGACCACCTTTAAAGTGCTCCATGGCTTAAGGCTGGGGTACTTACGGGACTGCCTTCTGCCACCAATTGCCTCCCACCGGCCAGTTCGCTCCCACAGAGAGGGCCTCCTCAGGGTGCCGTCAGCCAGACAATGTCGGCTGGCGACCCCCAGGGGGACAGCCTTCTCTGTGGTGGCACCTACCCTCTGGAATGATCTACTCCCAGAGATACGAACGATCCCAGACCTTCGGACTTTTCGTCGGGCCCTAAAAACTTACTTTTTTCAGTTAGCTGGGCTGGCCTGATTTTATGTTGATTTTAAAATTTGATACTGATTTTAATTGAAATGTTTTAAATTATGGGCCAAATTTATTCAATTACTTTTAAAATTATTTTAACTTTTGTGTACAAATGTTTTTACTCTGGCTGTTCACTGCCCTGAGTCCGAAAGGAGAAGGGCGGTATATAAATCTAATAAAAGATAAAGATAAAGATAAAGATGAGTCAGTTGCCAAGTGTCTGAATTTTGACCTAACAACAACAACAACAACAACAACAACAACAATAATAATAATAATAATAATTTTATTTCTATACCGCTCCTCTCCCAAAGGACTCAGGGCGGTGCACAGCCTAATGAAAAGCACAAGACAAACAACAATTTAAAAATTAAAAATATTAAATAATTTGGCTCAATATAAAACCCCAAATTTAAAAATCCCAGATTAAAACCAATTTAAAAATCTTCACATCGATAGCCCGGCCTGGCGGAACAAAAAGATTTTGAGGGCACAGCGGAATACACGGAGGTCAGTGATCTTACGTAATTCTGGGGGCAGTTCATTCCAGAGAGTAGGAGCTCCCACAGAGAAGGCCCTCCCCCTGGGTGTCGCCAGCCGACATAATTTGGCCGATGGCACCCTGAGGAGACCCTCTCTGTGGGAGCGAACTGGCCGGTGGGAGGCTACTGGTGGCAGGAGACGGTCTCGAAGGTAATCCAGTCCGATGACATGGAGCGCTTTAAAGGTGGTAACCAACACCTTGAATCGCACCCAGAAGACCACTGGGAGCCAGTGCAGCTCACGCAGAAGGGGGGGTCACATGGACACAACGGGTTGTGCCCATAACCACCCGCGCGGCTGCATTCTGGACCAGCTGGAGCCTCCAGGTGCTTTTCAAGGGGAGCCCCATGTAGAGAGCATTACAGTATGATTCATGGGGATGCGGCAAAGATCCTAACTGTGAAAAACTAATCATAAGTCAGTTTTTTCAGGTGCCGCTGTAACTTTGAACCAGGGCTGAAATGCTACCAGTTCGGACCAGTTTGTCCGAACCGGTAGCAATGGCGGTTGGCGGTTGGGAGAACTGGTAGTGATGTCAGCGTGAGGCTCCGCCCACCTGGCTGGTTGTAGTAAGCTTTTTTTTAACCTCTGTGCAGGCGCACGGCGTGTGCACTTCTGAACCGGTAGGGAAGGTAAGTAGATTTCACCCCTGCTTTGAACGGTCACTAAACAAACGGTTTGAAGTTGAGGACTACTCGACTTAATTTGTCATATTGTCTTTTAGTGAGGGATTACAGCTAGGCAGCCCCAGCATCTTTGCCTGAGAAAAGTAGGTGGAAGTTACTGGCATCCTGACGCTGCCATGCAACATTAATTAATGAGATCAGTGAAAATAATAAGAGATCTATTTGTAGCATATCCAAAGCGTGGTTAGCTTTCAGATCGGATAATGCTTTTGTGGCTCGATGTGATCTTTTTGGAGTAATTTTACAATTGGAGTCATTCGCAAAATAGGCCGCTCACCCAGTGAATGATCACAAGCTTCGGCTGGATGACTAAAACCAGCTAAAGGAACATCTGAGATTTATTTATTTTTCCTGGAATTAATATCCATCCTGAAATTTATCTCTGCTGCAGGGAAGCCATCAACCGACTGTATGAGACAGTCCCGGGAGTCAGAGGGAACTGGAAGAAAAAAGTGAGTGTCTTTGGATCACTGGAGGCCCCGGTGCACATGAATAAAAAGTAAAGAAGTCCTTGCGGATTTTACTCCGCTAATCGTTGCTCATCTCTGTTTCAAGGCCGTTGAACCAGCATAGCCGACGACAATTCTGTGGTCGTCTGCAGAGCTGGGCTTCAAAAATTTTGGGAAGGGGTTCTTTGCCTGGTTACTGGGTGGGCGTGGCCAAGGTGGGTGTGGTCTAGTCGCCCTCCTGCACCACGGCGGGGGCATTTTTGCCTGCCCCAGGCTCCGGAGACTTTATTTGAGCCTCCGGGAGGGCGAAAACAGCCTCCCTAGGCTCCGGAGGACCCCTGGAGGCTGGAAACGGGCCCATTTCTGGCCTTCCCGATTTTCCGGTAAGCCCGTTTTTCGCCACCCCCAAGCCTCCGTGAGCGCCCTGCACTTACCTGCATCCAAAACGGGCTGTGTGGGGACTCCTGGGAGGGGCAGGATGGGGTGGGAATGGCGGGGCCAGCCAGGAGTGGGATTTGGGGGTTCTCCGAACTTCACAGAATCTTAGCTAGATGTTCTCCCGAACCCCTGCAAACCCCCAGCAGCCCACCCCCCCCCCGGTCATGTTGCCAGCACGAGGTCACAGAGAGCTATTACCTTCCCACCATAGTGGTACCTATTTATATACTCGCATTTTCATGCATTTGAACTGCGAGCTGGGATGAGGACGGGAACTCACCCGGTCACTCGGGTCTCGAACCTGGACTCCTGGCTTTCCATCTGACAAGCACAGCATCTCGTCCAGCGGTCTGCATCATGTGCCTCCCCTCTGCCTGCTGCTGATGCTTCTGCTGGACCTGCTGCTTGGGCAGCCAGCCCAGTGGAGAGGATTCTGGAGCTGCACAGTGCACTAGCTGACGAGCCAGCAGGCTGCGGCTGCTGCCGGAAACCGTCAGGCCCCGCACACAAAGGTCGGTAAGTGTGTGATGGATGACGGCTTCTGGCAGCAGCTGCCCCATCCTGTGCCTCGCCTCACCTCACCTCCTCCTGTGGGACAAGCCTCCTGCCCACCTGCCGGAGACCCCTGGATACCCTCCCCTGCTTGGCCCCCATAGGTGCCTTCCCACATGAGCAACATTGAGCTGGCCACGCCCAGTCAGCCATGACCGCCCCACCTCCCCCCCCCCCGAGGACAACCACAATGCTGACACGGTCTTCAATGAAATCGAGTTTGACACCCTTGATTTAAGTGAATCAGCCGTTAAGCTGCCCCGTTGACTTTGCTGAGTTGACAAAGGGTTGAAGAGCTTTCATAGATCGGTCGGTCTCTGATTCTGTTTTCCCAGGCGCCAAACAAAAGCCTGTTTTCAATCCTTGGCAAGAGCAATCTCCGATTTGCCGGCATTAGCATAGCTGTCAACATTTCCATCGATGGTTTGAACCTGATGATCCCCACCACCCGACAGGTGAGACCTCCATCCTCCTCCATTTGGGTTGTTCCATCTGCCATCTGACTCCTTCTCCTTCAGGTATGTGTTGGAAGAAGGCGAATCTGAAAACTTCCACTTCAAAACACATTTTGCTGAGATTAGGAATTTGTAGGAGATAAGCAGGTTGAGCCCAAGGGAGGGGTCAAACACATCATAGGTCACGAGTCCCCGCGCGCCCAATCTAAATCCAGCCCACTGTGAATGCCTTCTTATCTCCCGCTCATTTCCCTTGACTGTTAGTTGGTCAGATTCTTGTAGAGAGCTTAAGCTTGCAATAAATCTTTATTAACTGCCTGAACCTCCTGCTTGAATCCACCGAAACATAAAACATAGGCATATGTTGCCAATTTAGAGTGAGATTCTTGGGTTGACCATATGGGTGATCCCAGTCAATTAAGGATTCTTTCTTGAATGGGTAAAATCAGAAAGCACTGCCTTGCAGTAAAATCAACATATAGGCAGTCCTCAACGTACGACCATTCATTTAGCAACTGTGTGATGTTATGACAGCGTTGACTTGCAATTGGTCCTTGCACTTACAACTGTCACAATATCCCCCTGGTTACCGGATTGTGAGCTGAGTGCTTGGCAATGAGTTTCCATTCATAACGATTGTGGTATCTTGGGATCACTTGATCGCCATTTGTGACCTTCCTAGCTGACATCCAACAATGAGGAAATCAGTAGGGAAGGACTGCTGAAAAAAGGTTGCAATGTTGGATGCAGTCATGTGGTACTTTACTTTAATAACTGCATTGCTTAACAGTTAATTTTCTGGTTCCAATTGTGGTCGTAAATCAAGGACTGCCTGTATAGCAAACACCTGGTGTTTTTCAAGTGGCTGCATGGAGTGATCCCAGCCAATTAAGGATTGGGGAATGGAGGTTGAAGTCCACAACAGCGGTGAAATGCTACTGGTTCGGATTGGTTCGGACGAATCAGTAGTAAAAAATGCTATCGGTTCGGGCGAATCCGTATTTCCGACGATCAGCTGGGTGGCGATCAGCTGTGTCATGCGATTTATATTAGCTAGAATCGTTGGATTTCCTGCTTTTTAGCTAATCTAAATCTCGTGGCATAGCGGATTCCCCCCCTTGCTGTTCTACTTACCTTTGCAGACTCGGAAGGCTTCAAAATGTTTATCTTTTAGCGCTGCGCAGGCGTGCACTCAATAGCAGACTCACAGAACTGGTAGTAGACGTCAGAGGATTTCACCACTGGTCCACTAGTCTTCAAGTTGCCAAATTTGCAGATTCCTGTTCTTGAACAATATAATCCAGCCAATTGCTGAGCAATGCCCAAGCCTTTTTATTGGCCTTTTCCCCCTTCTTCCTCACAAAGCTGATCATACCTTCCCTTCCATCTCTATCTGTCTGTTTCCATTGTAGATCATCGCGAATCACCACATGCAATCTATCTCCTTCGCTTCGGGGGGTGACACGGTAAGGGGAACGTTGGATGTTATGTGTTCTGTGCACGGGAGGGAGTGTGGGTGCTTAGATTCATAGGAAAGAAATGCAGAATTGTTATTAATTCTCGGTGAGCCTTGGTGGCGCAGTGGTTAGAGTGCGGTACTGCAGGCTACTTCTGCTGACTGCCGGCTGATTGCAATTTGGCAGTTCAAATCCCACCAGGCTCAAGGTTGAGTCAGCCTTCCATCCTTCTGAGGTGGGTAAAATGAGGACCCAGATTGTTGGGGGCGATAGGCTGACTCTGTAAACCGCTTAGAGAGGGCTGTAAAAGCAATGTGAAGTGGTATATAAGTCTAAGTGCTATTGCTAATGTGTTTTTATGGGCGGTTGCACAGTCAGCCAGATGTTCAGCCTGGATTTGGCATTTAAGTCCACCTATTGAATATTCCCCAAGGACGTGGGATAGGCAGATATGTTTTTTGTTTAATAATGTATTGTAGCAGGATGTCCCAAAGTTTTTTAGGAGGCAACTGGTTGTCTGGCCCTCTTTAAAAGCCATCCCAGTTGGTGGCCATTCCTGGCCATCATTTCCACAGGGTAATGATGAGGCATTGTGTGAGAGCGGTGCAGTGGCCTAGAGGTAGAGCTCTCGCCTCACAATCAGGAGGCTGTGAGTTCAATCCTAGGTAGAGGCAGATGTTGTGGCCCCGTCCTCTGAGCCTATCCCTTTGGAGGAAGGAAGCTCTGAGCAGGAGGAAGAGGAGCCAGCCAGATCTCCCAGCCCCCCCCCCCTCTGGCACCGGCTCAGGTGCCAGCTGAAAGAGAGCCAAGTAGTGGGGAAACAGGTGTCTCAGATGAGAGTGAGGGAGAGACGTCATTCCTGGATGCACGCCAAAGAAGGCGAGACAAAAGAGCATTGCAGCTGCGGCGTATGAGGAAATAGTTCTGAGTCACTGATTGGAGTCATGGGATCAGTGAGTCACTGGACCACACCCAGAAGCCTGTCTATATAAGACAGGCCAGTGAGTCACGAAGTTCGTGACGAACAAAGCTAAACAAACGGAGCAACCTCGTAGTCTTGGAAGCTAGATGAACGGCAAAGCTACGTAGGTGATTTTCTTGTTTGTGTAAACCAATAAAGTCCTTGACAGACGGTGTGCATATCGCTGCCAAGGTTGAGATAAGAACTGCGGAGTGTGCCAAGTGATTATTAACCCTCGGCTGGCTGTGGTTTTGTGGGTCTCTGAAGGGGGGGGACAGATCAGGCAGATATTTCTCTCTCTGGGCTGAACAAAACTCTGCATTGGCGACAGGAAGGTCATCCGGCCATTAAAACACTCTGCTAGCCCCATTCAGTTGCCCAGACTCCCCACCCCTCCTGCAAGGGATTACGGGGTCATGAAATGAAGATGAATGAGGCATTGTGTGAAGAAGTGGTGCCTACATGGCAGTCATTGTCTCTGTGTTACTGAGCTACGATTCTTCTTCAGGTCATTTCTCTCAGAATCTATCAAAGCTGACATTTTCAAAGCAGCAGATAACATAACCTTGGCAAGAAGATTTTTTTTTCCACTGCTGCAAGAAAAGATGATTAAAATAATGCAAGGAGAAAGGGAAGGGGAAGAAAAGGGGAAAGGAAATAAATGGATAAAAAAAGGAAGGAGGGGAAGGAAATAGGTAGGGGAGGGAAGGAAAAAAGAAAGGAAGTAAATGGGTGAAAACGGGGGGAGGGGAGGAAAGAAAGGGGAAAAAGAAGAAAGGAAGTAAATGGATGAAGAAGGAGAAAGGGAAGAAAGTAAATAGATGAAAGGGAGAGGAGAGGAAAGGAATGGAGAGAAAAAGGGAAAGAAAGAGGGGAAGGGAAGAGAAGGAAAGGAAAGGAGAAACAGAAAGGGAAAGGAAAGGAAAGGAAAGGAAAGGAAAGGAAAGGAAACGAAAGGAAAGGAAAGGAAGAAGAGGGAAGGGAAGAAAAACAAAACAGAAAGGGAAAGGGAAAGGGAAAGAAAGGAAAGGAAGAAAAGGGAAGGGAACAAAAGGAAAGGAAAGGGAAAGGGAAAGGGAAAGGGAAAGGGAAAGGAAGGAAAGGAAGGAAAGGGAAGGGAACAAAAGGAAAGGAAAGGAAACAGAAAGGGAAAGGGAAGGAAAGAAAAGGAAGAAAAGGGAAGTAAAGGAAAGGAAACAGAAAGGGAAAGGGAAAAAGGAAAGGAAGAAGGGAAGGGAAGAGAAGGAAAGGAAAGGAAAGGAAAGGAAAGGAAAGGAAAGGAAAGGAAAGGAAAGGAAAGGAGAAACAGAAACAGAAAGGGAACGGAAAAGAAAGGAAAGGAAAAGAAGAAGAGGGAAGAGAAGGGAAGAAAAGGAAAGGAAACAGAAAGGGAAAGGGAAAGGGAAAGGAAGGAAAGGAAGGAAAGGGAAAGGAGGAAAAAGAAAGGAAACAGAAAGGGAAAGAGAAAGGGAAAGGAAGTAAATGGATAAAAAAGAGAAGAAAAGACTCGATAACTTGAACCTTAATCCTCATAGTAAAGAGGCTCTTCACCTCTTCCCCTTATTTAACTAAGAAAATATGTTCAACAACAAAACAACTGCCTTCCAGCTAAACAGAAGCCCAATCTATAGAGTTTTTAGTCTAAAACTATCCTTAGTCTAAAATCAGAGATCAGCACTCTCTTAATTAACAAAATGATACTACAGATAATCCTCTGCTTACAACTATCAGTTTAACACTTGTTCAAAGTTACAATGGTGCTTTGTTTAAGACAAATACAGCATCCAGGATCACTGAATTGCCTTATGTGACTTCTCAGCCGACTGTCGACAAGCAAAGTCAAATCCGGGAAGCTGGATTCGCTTGGCAATCGCATGACTCACTTAAAGACCATGGCAAAGAAAGGGGTGTAACTCACTAAGGAACAAGTCCCCGGCCCAATGGTGGTCGTAAGTCAAGGACTCCCTCTAATTCTGCTGCTGCAGAACATGACAATAACGTCTTTCGAAATAATAATGGGGATGATAATAATTACGATGATAGTGATGATGTGGTATTACTTGGTACAGACAGTCTTCGACTTACAGCCATCGTTGATCCCAAAATTTCAGTTGCTAAGCGGGACCGTTGTTAAGTGAGTTTTGCCCCATTTTACGACCTTTCTTGCCACAGTTGTTAAGTGAATCACTGCACTTGTTAAGGTAGTAACATTGCTGTTATTGCTGGAATCTGGCTTTCCCCTTGACGTTGCTTGTCAGAAGGTCGCAAAAGGGGGATCACGTGACCCCCAGGACAATGCACCCGTCATAAATATGAACCAGTTGACAAGCATCCAAATGTTGATCACGTGACCCTGGGGATGCTGCAATGGTCACTGGTGTGAAAAACAGTCGTAACATAAGTAACTTTTTTTCAGTGGCGTTGGAACTCTGGACGGTCACTAAATGAACTGTTGTAAGTCGAGGATTACCCGTATGGCGTTTTTATAAAGACGTCTCTGCTAAAACATTTCCCTTAGATGGGGATGAAATGCAGGTAGAGGTATGAAGGTAAGAAAGGATGTACATTTGTGTGTGTGTGTGTGTGTGTGTGTATATGATAGACACACAAATATACACCTGCACACACACACACACACACACACACACACACACACACAAGATAACAAAAGGCCCTTTTCCAGGCTAGAGAAAAGCTTGCCGCTTGCTCAGGTGTCAAAATTTCAATTTGTTTGCCTGGGCTGTGTAAATGTCACAGAAAAGGCGAGAGATTCGGCCTTGCAGGAAATGAACAAAGGCAATTTAACAACTAATGAGCTGGATTTTTTGGGGGGGGGGGGCTGCGTATAAGCTAGGAAGCAGCTTCTGCGCCCTGCTAAATGCTAGCCAGATTCACACACCCCGTTTAGCCAAGATGAGTTAAAAAAGCCCAGCGGCTGCATTCTCACAACCATTTAGCTTTTAATCTTGGTTAGGTTATTTTTTTTTTTCTGAGGCAACATAGAGGGCGAAATCTAACTTGCTGGGTCAGAATAAGAGAAGAACAGAGTTGGAAGGGAGTTATATATCAAGCAGGATATATAACATTTCACCATCAGTGAGCTGTTGGGCAGCATTACTTGGTCTGTTGTGTGGATGTTTGGGTGGTTTAGGGGTGGGGAATTGTGGGTGGGAGTGTGTTTGGGGATTGTTATGTGTGTTGGACCTGGTCTTTGGGTGTTAAGTGAATTTCGTTGTATGGGTATACTGTGTATACACGTACAATGACAATAAAGTTATTATTATTTCAGTTTATGGATCTGTAGATTGGGAGAGCTCAGAGCACGGCCAATTTGGTAAGTGTGTGGCACTTTCAACCTGTAAATCCAGTGACCACTGGAGCAGTTTTAAAATAAGCCAGAGAGTGAAACCAAGATCTTTTGTGGATCTGTGACAGCATGTCAGGTGAGGAAGAGGGTTGTGGAGTTGTGCTGTGGAGGGCCAAGCAGTTGTGGGACTTAACAAGGAAGTCAAATCTGAGAGGCCACAGGCCTGAATTGTACAAAGTCAACCTTAGCCACTTTAAGATGTGTGGACTTCAACTCCAATGGCTGGCTGGGAACTTCTGGGAGTTGACGACCATATGTTTTAAAATGGCTTCCTTTGAAAAACACTGTTTTAGACTCCTCTAATCCAATGCAGTTCTTGGCAGCTTTACAGAAGTGATTTACCACTGTTTTCTCTCGTTTAAGATTTCCTGGTGGTCTCTTTTTCCAGTACTAAGGAGCCAGCCAACCCTTCATAACTTGCATCCTCACACAAGAACTCCCAGCTAGTATGACTTGCAGGGCTCCCAGCCAGTACGGCTCACATCTCTGGGAGTTCTTGTCTGAGGTTGCAAGCTGGGAAGGGTTGGCCCTGATTACTACTGGAAAAGAGACCACCAGGAAATCTTAGACGAGAGAAAACAGTGGTAAACCACTTTGGTAAAGCTGTCAAGAACTGCTCTGAATTTGAGGAGTCTAATTTTCCAAAGTAGGCCACTTTAAGACATATGGACTAGGAATTTCCAGCTAGCCAGGCTGTTACAATACATTCTGGGAGTTGAAGTTCAGTTATCTGGAGAGATTGCTGAAATCGGAACTCAGGAGTCTTTAGCACACCCAGACTGAAATATCTGCAAATCTGGGCAAAGATTAAAGAAGAAAGGAAAGATTGACCCCTTGCAACATTTGAGTCAAACTGGGGTGTTACTATACATTTAAAAATGACAGAGAAGAATTGTTCACCACATTTTCTTGGGAACCCATTCATTGCCATCCTGTCAAGCTGCCTGGTTACATTACATTCATTTTATCCATTTCTTCCTTTTCTTTAAAGTTTGTTTCCTGGCACTCCTGAGCTGTGGTCAACTATCATTTTATTTTCCCAGAATGCCAAGCGGTGTTGATGTCAGAGCTTTCCAGGTTTTGTGTACAGGGAATGTCCCTATAGGGTGGTGTTTCCTAACTCTATTCACTTCCACTGGTGTAAATCTCAGATCCCAGAATTCCACAGCCACTGTTGAGAATTCTGGGCATTGAAGTCCACTTGTCTTAAAGTGGCCAAGATTGGGAAACCTTGATGTAGTAGAGGGAGGAGTTAAAAAATCAAGATGGCTTCTTGCACACATGACATGTCATTTTTACATGTGTTCTGCATGCATGATCCAAGCAAGCCATGATTGCATCATCATAGCCACCATTTTTGACCCCTTCCCCGATTACTCTGTTTGAATTTTGACATCTTCCCATTAAAAAAAATTCTAAATATGGTATTCCCTTCCCCTATGTTATGGCATCACCAAGGTCAAGATGGGATCAGCCCTTTTCATTGAATTAGTAAAACTAATCTGTTCAAATCAGGGCCAAACCCAAGAGAGGTCAAAGAAGTCAAAATGGCAGCTCAGCTCTGCCTGCAGGATTGAGGCCACACCTCCTTTAAAAGGGGGTGGGGCTTCAATCATACAGTTGTAGTCAAGTAAAATATTTATTATTGTTGTAGATCAGCATAGGAAGAATAGAATAAAAACAGTAAAAGCTTTAAAAACTAGAAAGAATATAAAATACATAAAATAAAAAAACCCCTGAAAAATCTAAAAACTCAGCTACTGTCAGGCTCTTGACTTTTTTTAATCCTGCTGTGGACATCTTTGGTTAAAACATGACCCCGAAAGTTAATTTAGTATTTTAGGGAGTTCCTCACACAATTCTGTCTACTGAGCTTCAACAAAAAAAAAACAATGAAGGAAAAAGAGACTCAGATACAGGATGCAGTCTGAAGAAAGTACAGAAATGGGGCTTAAGCTAAGATTTTGCTCCTGGGTCTGCCAGAGAAAGTCTGAATAAAGAAGAAAATATATAAAGATTTAAATAATGACAGAACCCTGACAGAGATAGGCCAAAAAAAACAAGATGGTGGCAAGCAGAGCAGCCATCTTGACCTTTTTGCCCCCAATCCTATGGACATCCCTTCATTGTATACATTATTCTATTTGGGTTGCAAACATTCACGCACCCAGTAGATGGCACTAAAGAGTTACAATTTTCTGTATTGCTTCACAAGATGGTTTCTCGCTTGAAGGCCTGTGGACTTCAACTCCCAGAATCCCCCAGCCAGCATAGCTAATTAGGGAATTCTGGGAACTGAAGTCCCCAAGTCTTCAAGCTGCCAAGCTTTGAGAAACACTGTCATGAAGGACCGAGTGACATTATTCCAGTCCACTGTTAACCAAGTCAATGAAAATCTGGCAGATGCATTCCCACAGCATGCTAAGCAAGGTTAATAACCCATAACCTTGGCTAATTTATTCTTTTATGGAATCCTAGAATGAAAATGATGGAAGGGGTCCCCAGAGGTCATCTAGACCAGCCCCAGAGTTACCACATCTCCCTCAGAGGCCTTCCCAACTTCCCTTTTTTTAAAAATTAGATTTATATGCCGCTCTTCTCCGGAGACTCAGGGCGGCTTACAATGCGTTAAGCAATAGCCTTCATACTTTTGTATATTTTATACAAAGTCAGCTTATTGCTCCCACAAACTGGGTCCTCAATTTACCTACCTTAGAAAGGATGGAAGGCTGAGTCAACCTTGAGCCTCGAACTTGCAATAATTGCAGACAGCTGAATAACAGGCTATTTAGTCTGTTGAGCTAAGAAATGCCCAATCTATTCACAATGGATTAGCTCTCACCATGGGAACATATATTTTTTTTCTGACCCATGGAATATAAAAGTGAAGCTTAAAAACAAACCTAGAAAAGTGGTCAGGAGGAATTCTGGCCAAGGCAACTTCTTAGACAGAAGTCACCCTGCCCGCTGTAAATAAAAAAATTCTCTTATTCAGCTAAACTGGTGTACTCCTGATATCTTCCCATCCTTGGCCCAGCTCTGCATTCTAATGTTAAATTTAAATTTAAACAAAAAAACATCTGAACCCCCTTGAAAGGGGATTATGGGAACTGTAGTCCGGCACATTTGGAGGTTGTGGAATGCTAATGAACATGGCCATAATTTATTCAGGCTAAATTTATCTTAACTCCTCTTCCTCTTCATTCCTCCCACTATAAGTCCTGCTTCTCAGCCTCAGCAGCCTCAAAATTAACTCTCTTGTTTCTGAATTATATTTCTGGCCAGGATACAACCGATTACGTCGCTTATGTTGCCAAGGATCCCATCAACCAGCGAGGTGAGTGTGATTAGAGTAAATGGCATGCCGCTTTTTAAAAGCTATAGCCAATGGCGTGGGACAGGAGCTTGCGAAAGGTTGATATTTAAAAATTATGTTATGTTTCATCTGCGTGGACAGAGTAATGCATACAGCAGGTGTCAGCAAGGGCTTTTTTTCCATAGCTGATATATCCGTGCATTTTGTGATATACTCCTCGACTTACCACCATTCATTTAACGACTCTTCGAAGTTACAACTGCACCGAAAAAAAGTGACTTACAACTATGGTAGCATCCCTTTGGTCACGTGATCAAAATTTGGGCATGTGGCACTTGGCAACTGGCATGTATTTATATGATGGTTGCAGTGTCCTGCGGGGTCATGTGATCCCCATTTGAGACTTTCCTAGCTGGCTTCCAACAAGCAATGGGTGGGAAATGAGATTCATTTAACGGCTGCATGATTCGTTTAACCAGAGGTCCCTAACCCTTGGGATGCTTGAACTATTCAAAACTGTGCCGTGGAAGTGGTGGGCAAATGCGCCCATGCCAGTGGTGGGATCATTTCTTTTTTACTACAGGTTCTGTGGGTGTGGTTTGGTGGGCGTGGCAGGGGGAGGATACTATAAAATCTCCCTTCCCTCCCCACTCCAGGGAAAGATTACTGCAAAATCCCCATTTCCTTCCGATCAGCGGGAGGCAGAGAATAGATGGGGGTGAGGCCAGTCAAGGGTGGTATTTACCGGTTCTCCAGACTACTCAAAATTTCCGCTACCGGTTCTCCAGAACTGGTCAGAAGCTGCTGAATATCACCACTGATCCTCACTGTTTGCATGAACAGTGGGCAATCACATGCGTGCGTGTTTGCCCGCTGCTCACATGAAGCCATCCCCTTTTCCCCTTCCCCCCTTGCTGGTCTGCAAAGCTGGAAAAATTGGGGAACTCTGCATTTAACAACTCCAGTGATAACCAAAAAAAAAGGTTTTAAAATTGGCCCAACTCACTTAAAAAGTGCCTTGTTTAGCAATGGAACTTCTGGTGGTCATAAGTCAAGGACTACCTTTGTATAGGATAATACATTGAATATATTGGTGCCTGTTCCTGGATTTATTTGTTATCAGCCTAAACCCATCCCCTGCACAAGTATACTGTACATGCAGTTCATATTTGATAGATTTAGAGAGCTGGACAACTGACAAAGGTGGACTCCACCTCCCACAATATTCACATATCCAGATTGGGGGCAAAAAAGGACTAGATAGCTGTGTTCTATTATTTAAGGGGCTGCCACCAAGAAGAGGGGGTCAACTTATTCTCCAAGGCACCTGAAGGCAGGACAAGAAGCAGTGGATGGAAACTGACAGATTCAACCTAGAACTAAGAAATTTCCTGATCGTTAGAACAATTAATCAGTGGAACTGCTTGCCTCCAGAAGTTGTGAATGCTCCAACACTGGAAGTTTTTAAGAAGAGATTAAGAAGAGTCACTTGTTGGAAATGGTATAGGGCCGCGATGGCGAACTTATGGCACGGGTGCCACAGGTGGCACACGGAACCATATCTGTGGGCACGCGAGCATTGCCCTACCTCAGTCCAGCATGTATGTGCGCACTGGCCAGCTGATTTTTGGGCCTTCCAGGCCCACTGGAAGTCGGGAAATGGGCTGTTTCCGGGCTTCCGAAGGGCCTCCAGAGGGTGGGGAAGGCCATTTCCGCCTTCCCCAGGCTCCTAGAAAGGTTCTGGTGCCTGGGGAGGGCAAAAAATGGGCCTACCAGACCCACCGTGCCATTGCGTGCCAAAAGCGGGGGGAGAGTAGGGGGATCACACGTGCATGCGTGGGGGGTCGGGGCGCATTGAATTATGGGTGTGGGCACGCACACACACAATCTATTTTAAAATTGTTTTTAAATTTTGTATTGCTTGTGGTTTTATTGTGGCTGTACACCGCCCTGAGTCCTTCGGGAGACAGCACCTAATGTTATGACCTTTTTGTGGCGGTCGTTAAACAATTCCACTCGTCATTAAAATGGGCATTTTTTTTGATGGCAACTAGAAGTAAAGATTAAAAACTACCAAAACCTTCCCAAAATTGCAGTCAAACGACAGCAGGGCGTCGCAGGAAGCCGTAAATGCGAGTCGGTTGCCAAGAGCGCAAATTGCAATCACATTAGTATGATAGAGGGTGCGGTCATCAGAACTTTGAAATCGAGTCGTAAGGACCTTTTTGGAGGTCCGTGGTAATTTTGAATGCTTGCTAAAAAGCTGTTCATTAAACGAGGACTACCTGTATGATACACCAGTGAGTGGTGGCCATAAACCAAGGAAAAGAATGTGAATGTTATCTAGGTGAAAACCTCAGTTTTATTCTTTCATCCCCCCGCTTTCACTTTCACTTTTGATTTCACTTTCACTTCTCCAGGCATGTCCTACTTTCAGAGTTCTGCCATTGACAGGCCCTATTGGCTCCGTTAACACAGCCTAAGATTGCATTGGCTGTTTCTGCAGCTGCATCCTGCTCTTATTTGTGTCTTGTTGTGTATCTGCTTGGGTGGGGGCGGCGAAAATTACGTTTCACTTCTGGTTCGGGATCTTTTCTTTCTCTTTGGCAGCTTGCCACATCTTGGAATGCTGTGACGGATTGGCGCAGAGCATCATCAACACCGTCGGGCAGGCCTTTGAGCTCCGCTTTAAGCAGTACCTGCACAGCCCTCCCCAAACTGTAGCACCCCAGGAGAGGTATGGGATTGTAGCCTCAGTTTCCCCATGCATTGAGGATCGGGCGTCCTGTGGAGATCTGTACATTTGGACTTGCAGGTTCTAGATGGCTCCCTCCCCACTTCCCCCAGTCAGCTGATTGTCTGACCCTGGGCCAATCCCTCCCTCTTATTCCAAGATCCAATCAAATATAATCTAATAGAGAAGGGTCTGGACTAAGGACAGGGAAATTTGGATTCTAGTCCCCACCCCAGGTACGGAAGCTCATTGGCTGAATGTGAGCCAGTTCCTCCTTTTCTGCCCAAGAGCCAATCAGATATAGTGAGGATGTGGCTGAACTAAGAACAGGGAGACCTAGATTGTAGTTCTCCTCAGCCACAGAAGTTTATTGGCTGATTTTGGGCCAGTCCCTCCCTCTTAGCCCAAGACCCAATCAAGAATAGTGAGGAAGGTGCTGGGCTAGGAGAGGGGAGAACCTCAATCTAGTACTCTTCAGTCATGAAAGTCATGAAAGCTCATTGGCTGTATGTGGGCCAGTCCAACAGCTAATCAGCTGTGGTGGGGAAAGGGTAGTCTAGGGGTTGGGAGATCCAGGTTCTAGTCCTTCTTCAGCCACCTAAGCTCATTGGCTGTCACTGGGCCAGCCCCTCCCTCCTAACCCAAGAGCCAATTAGGTGTTAGTGTGGAGGAGCTGGACCAGGAGGGGTGAGACCCAAGTTGTAGTAAAAAAAATTGAAACCAGATATTGAAGGCACCCCCCAATTTTACACACACCATGTAAAAATGAATTTTGTTCATGTAATTGTGGCATGCACCTTGATTTTTTTACACACACATTCTCTCTCTTTCTCTCTCATACACACACACATAGTTTCTCTCTCACACACATTCTCCTTCACACGCAGACTCTCTCACACACATACACAAGCACACATGCACAGAATCTGTCACACACACACAGATTCTCACATACACACAGGCTGTCACACAGACGCACATAGACACAGAAACACACACGTAGACTCACAAACACACATACATGCTCATGCTTACATACATACACATGTAGACATGCACACACACATGTACACAAAGACATTCTCTCACACACAGATTCACACACACAACTTTCACACCCATACTCTCATAAACACACACACACACACACACTCTCTCTCTCTCACACACGGGCACATTATAGATGTCTATGTTTCTGAAATATGTGACGTTGTTCCCTTGTTTTTGGTGTTTATTTGTTTGATTGATTCATTCATTCATTCAATTTATATAGCATTGGCCTTGTCCCCACTTGTCTTTCTGATCAGGACAATGGGAGTGGACGATTCTTGGGGTGAAGAGGAAGACTCATCAGGACACAATTACTACAACAGCATCCCCGGGAAGCAGCCCCCCCTTGGCGGCCTGGTGGACTCTCGCCTCCATTATGGATCGGCTTCCAGCCACACTCTCTCTCTGGGTTCCTACGCCACCCATTTCAGCCAGGTGACCCCCCCCAAACTCCTTGGCAGGTTCAGCAGGTGTATCCAAGCCTGTTTAGCTCAACTAAAGGGCATCGTCATTTGTTCCGTAACCACGATCTCTTCAGAGGTGGGTTTCAGTAGGTTCTGAGCGGTTCGGGAGAACCGGTAGCGGAAATTTTGAGTAGTTTGGAGAACCAGTTAATACCACCTCTGACTGGCCCCGCCCCCATCTATTCTCTGCCTCCCAAGTTCCAGCTGATTGGGAGGAAATGGGGATTTTGCAGCATCCTTCCCCTGGAGTGGAGTGGAAATGGAGATTTTACAGTATCCTTCCCCTGCCAATCCCACCAAGCCAGGCCACGCCCACCAAGCCACACCCACAGAACTGGTAGTTAAAAAAATTGAAACCCACCATTGGATCTCTTCTCAGCCCATTCCATCCCATCCCATCCCATCCCATCCCCACCAAGCCTTTCTTGTGGTGAAAGAAGAACTGATGCCAGAATCTGGCGGAGGTTCCGTATAATTTAAAAAACCTCTTTTTCTGCAGTCCAAAGATGCCACCTCCCTTTGTTAATCAGATATTGGATATGTGTATTTTGTATTTAAATCTTTTTCTTCTGCAGAAAACTATCCTGTGGCAAAGGACTTCAGGTAGTCCTTGACTTACGACTTCAATTGAGCACTTTTTAACTTTCATTGTATTGTAAGCTGCCCAGAGTCTCTGTACAGGTAATCCTTGACTTATGACCATAACTGAGCCCAAGTTTGCTGCTGCTGAGCCAGACCATTGTTAAGAAGGTTTCGCCCCATTTTACGACCGTTCTTTTCACAAATGGTTAGATGAAACCTTGCGGTTGTTAAATGAGTAATACAATTGTTAAGTGAATCTGGCTTCCCCATCGACTTCGCTTGTCCGAAGGTCACAAAAGGGGATCACATGATTCTAGGACACTGCCACCGTCATAAATATGAGCCAATTTCCCAGCCCTTGAATTTCGATCACATGCTGCAATGGTCATAAGTGTGAAAAATGGTCATAAGTCCCTTTTTTCAGTCCCCGTTGTAACTTCGGTCACTAAATGAATGGTTGTATGTCAAGGGCTACCAGTAATTGAGGAAATTGGTTGTTTTAAAACCTCCTTTTTTGCAATCCAGAGGTGCCCCCTCCTCACCCCCAATGAATCAAACATGAGATGCATCTGCTTTTTTATTTCAATCTTTTTCTTCAGCAGGAAAAAAAAATAAATCCAAAAACAAAAGACTAATTTAAAAATAACACTATGACAATATGAGACTGACATTCGGAATGGGATTGCCGATTAGAATACCTTGTCTTGAAAGAATGCCATTCTTTGCAGGGAGGACTACAATTTTCATCCTCCCCGGGCAATAGGGAAGCGATGGATATTGTAGTCCATCCCTACAGGGGGACCCCGAGTTGGGAGAGCCTGGCCAAGAACAATTTTTAGAATAGAATAAGAATAGAATTTTTTATTGGACAAGTGTGATTGGACACACAAGGAATTTGTCTTGGTGCATATGCTCCCAGTGTACATAAAAGAAAAGATACGTTCATCAAGGATCATAAGGTACAACACTTAATGATAGTCATAGGGTACAAAGAAGCAATCAGGAAACAATATCAATATAAATCGTAAGGAAAAAAAGCAATATCATCTTCTGGATTATGAACCAATTTCTGCCCTAGAGTCACCTAAGGGCAGTGGGGCTAACCAATTATTTGCCCTTGTGATAAGATCCTTTTCGGTGGAAATCCGAACTCGGCAGGAGCCTCTGCTAGGGAATGGGCTCCTGAGGACATGCAGAGCATTAAAGAAACATGAGTAATTCAGTCGCCGAACCAATTCCAAAAGATAAATGCCAATTGCGTAGCTTGAATGCCAAGTAGAGGCTTAACCCAGCTGTGTTGGTGAATGGAAACAGATGTTAATTATATCTGGAGCGAAAGATAGTCTTGTTGAGAAGTAGAGAGTGCAGGAAAGTAAATGCCATCCCGGAGACCGAGAAAGACAAGAACGAAAAGAAGAAGCTCCTTCGTTTCTTAATCACAGAGACTAAAACATAGGAACAACCGTTGCGGGAATTGGGTATAGTCTAGAGAAAAGAAGGACTAGAAGGGACATGATAGCAGTCTTCTAATAACTGTGAGGGGCTGCCACAAAGAGGAGGGGATCAATTTATTCCCCAAAACACCTATAGACAGGACAAGATGCAATGGATGGAAACTCATCAAGGAGAGAAGTGTTGTGGCCCCGTCCTCTGAGCCTATCCCATTGGAGGAAGGAAGCTCTGAGCATGAGGAAGAGGAGCCAGCCAGATCTCCCAGCCCCCCCCCCCCTCTGGCACCGTCTCAGGTGCCAGCTGAAAGAGAGCAAAGTAGGGGGGAAACAGGTGTCTCAGATGAGAGTGAGGGAGAGACGTCATTCCTGGACGCACGTCAACGAAGGCGAGATAAGCGCTTGCAGCAGCTGAGGAGGCGTGTGAGGGAATAGACCTGAGTCACTGGACTTGAGTCACAGGACCAATGAGTCACTGGACCACACCCCAGAGACTATATAAGAGAGGGTGGTGGTCAATGATCCCTGTGGCGAACAAAACTCAATGTGGTAGTCATTGTAGCCTGAAGCTGCTAAAAGAACGGATTTTGGCAAAGCTACGTATGTGATTTTCTTTCTGTGAACAATTAAAGCACTTGGCAGACGGTATGAATATCGCTGCCAAGTTTGAGATAAGGACTGTGGTGTGTGCCAAGTGCTTCTTTAACCCTCGACTGGCTGTGTTTTTGTGGGTGTGTGTAGAGGGGGACAGATCAAGAAGCAACCTAGAACAAAGGAGAAATTTCCTGACAGTGAGAACAATTAACCAGTGGAACGGCTTGCCACCAGAAGTTGTGGGTGCTCTATCAAGAGAGGGTTTTCAAGAAGAGATTGGCCATTTATCCAGTATAGTATAGGACAGGGTGTCAAACTTTGAGGGCTGGATCAGCATTGTAGTTCTCTGTGGGTTGGCTGGGAGGTGGTGGTGGTGGGAAATGGGATGCCCCCCCCCAATGGCCCGTTTTGGCTGGCAGAGTGCTGCAGGAGGCCGTCCAGGCCAAAAATGGGGCGTGGGGTGGCTGCGTGCAGCCCTCCTGCACCTCTTTTTGGCCAGCAGAGGCACCACGGACCGGTCCTTCATCAATTCCAGGCAGGACATGCAGGCCAGATTTTAGCACCACATGAGCCACATCCGGCCCGCGGGCCTTGAGTTTGACACCCCTGGTATAGGGTCTCTTGCTTGACCAGGGGATTGTACTAGTAAAACCTCCATCATCCCTTCCAATTCTATTATTCTGCATACTGTATTTTGTTAACAGCAGGCTGGAGGAGAGAAAGGCACAGGAACAAGGTGTAAAAAAACCTTTCGTGTTGTCCTAATGATCAAAACACCTCATAGATCGGATGTCGGCAACCCGTGGCTCCAGAGCCGCATGTGGCTCTTTGACTGCTCTCCGGCGGCTCCCGGCCGACTCGGTTGCACAGCCTGCTCTCTGCCCCGAGACACTAGATCAACCTGGCTGTGGCCGACGCCACCCTCGCTAACACGAGGGCTGGCAGGGTGGGAATGGGATCCAGGAGGAGGGTATGACAGAAAGGGGGACAGGCCTGCAGCTGAGGTGTGAGCACGAGCCATGGTGGTGGCTTCACCGAAAACAACCCTCCTCCTCCTCCTTCTCATGCGACCCCCCCTGGCTGGCTATTGCGAGGGCACACACGAGTGGGGATTCCATCCTCAAGCGAGTGGCCGAGCTCAGCCAAAGCGTAGCGAAGTCGCGCGGAGTGGGCAGGTTGATCGGCAGGTTGAGTGCTCCGGCTTTCTCCGAGCCTGATTCCCAGGGTGGGCGTGCGAGGTTAAGCAGGACCAGCCCCCTTTTCCCGCTGCCCTGGGTTTCTTTACTCCTCCAGGTGAGTGATACTGGTGGCGGCGTTGATTGAAAAGCACTGAGGACACTTTTCAATCAGTGCCGCCGGCAGCACCGCTATGCTCACTTGTGGAGGGTATCCCTGCTCAACCATGCTCGCGAGAGAGAGAGAGAGAAATGAGAGAGAGAAAAGGGGAGAAAGAGAAAGAGAGATCGAAATGAGAAAATGATGGAGGGAGAGAATGAGAGAGGGAAAAGAGAGGGGAAAAAGTACCTTTGTCTCATGAAAAAGCAACTTCACACCTTTTCTCCTGTGAGCCAATATAATTCCATTTCTTTCCAACCCACAGGTTGGGTCTTCAGCCAGAAGGGAACCCAGTAGTCACTCAAACCTGAACTGGGATGCTGATCTTTCTGGTAATTACTATATTTATCCTGTCCCGTTCGTGTCAGAGGCACTATTTAAGCCATGTCTGGGTTAAAAGGATTGGCCTGTGACATCACCGTTCCCCTGAGGGACGCACATAGGGGCTCCTTTTATGTCCCCGTTAGGGAGCTGGAGCGAATGACGGGAGCTCACTCCTGCCACGTAGCTGCACTCGGGCCTCAGGCGCTGGCTTGCTAACTCTAACACAGCATCTTCAACTCTTGAGCCACCGCGCTCCATTGTATTTATGATACTAGGAGATATCTGGCACAATGTGAATTAGACAAAGATCTTTTTAAAAAAATAAATCAGGTTTTTTTAAAGATGCTTATCTAGGAGGGAGTCCCTAGAACAGTGTTTTTCAGCTGTAGCCATTTTAAGATGAGTGGACTTCAACTCCCAGAATACCCTGGGGTATTCTGGGAGTTGAAGTCCACATATCTTAAAATGGCCAAGTTTGGGATACGCCTCTATGAAATCAGTAGAAACCAAACTGTATTTGAAAGTGATTAATCTTCTCAATTCTCAGCAAATTCTTCTTTCCCATCTAGTGCCACAACTGGCTGTGGAAAACTTCGGATTTATTTATTTATTTGGTTTCTACAGTCGCCCATCTCAACATGTGGCACGTTGCAGCCCAAAGACATACGGACGAGAGCAGTTTGGGAAAAGCTGCCGATAAAATGTTGCGGCATCAAATGTTTCTCTGTGGTTTTTCTATCAGCCTGGTGCTTTGCTTTCTCCTTTCTTACCTGGATGTCTATGGAGATTCTCAGTCATTCCGGTCACGATTGTCTCAAAGGTGTTTTTTCAAAAGGCAACTGGACTTTCTTTGTTCTTCATTGAAGGTTTCACTTCTCATCCCAGAAGCTTCTTCAGTTCTGACTGAATGGTGGAGAATGGAAGAATTTATGTTCCTCGCAGTCATCTGGTCGTTTAGCACTCTCTCTGAAGACTCTCCTTTCAGCAGTTCCCCGAAGGCAGAGATAAAGCTTCAAGTGGCCTCCACAACTCTCAGAGAGAGTGCTAACGACCAGATGACTGCAAGAACTGAAAATCCAGATGCTTTTTGAAAAAAACCACCTTTGGAATTTCTCAGCTGTAGATGGATGGAGGGAATAGATAGAATAACTTTATTTTCACTTTGAATGTACACTAATTGGCATATATTAAAATGAAATTTCGTGGCATACAACTCTCAAAGGGTCACCACCAATGGTTGGTTGCTGCCGTTTTGGACTGGTTCAGAAGAAGTGGTAGTTATGACCTGTGGGTGGGCACGCCCACCTGCCCCAGCGCTTTGCCGTCCTCTTTAGCCGTGTTTTTAAGCCACATGCGTGCAAGCACGCAAGAGAGTAAAGTGCATGCATGGAAGGCTGCATGCATGGGCTGAAAGCGTGCACACACTCACATTTTTGGTGCTGGGCGAATTGGTTGTTAATTCATATGCCGCCCACCTCTGTCACCACCTCCAATACACTATATTTTTCAGAGTATAAAACACACCATTCCCCCCACCCCAAAAGGGGGTGAAAATTTAGGTGCGTCTTATACACCGAATGTAGCCCTGCCCACCCACTGGCCCCCACCCTTTGGCCTCTGCCTCCCAGCAGTTTACCTCCTTGCGGCAAGCAGCAAGCAGAAACAGCTCCTTTCAGCTTCAGCACAGCCTAATTAGCACAAGTTGATTGGATCAGCCTCCTGATTCTCAGCTGTTTTGCGCAGGCCTCTGCTGCTTGCTGCAAGGAGGTAAATTGCTGGGAGCAGATTTTTTTTTTCTTGTGCTAATCAAGCTACGCTGAAAACAAAAATGAAAGTAAAGCAGGCTGTTTGCTGTTTGCTGCAAGGAGGCAAAATTGCTGGGAGGCAGAGGCAGATTTCTTTTTCTTGTTTTCCTCACCAAAAAAGGTAGGTGCGTTTTATAGTCCGGAGTGTCTTATACTCTGAAAAATACGGTACACTATATAACCATGACAGAAAAAATAAATAAATAAATTTTAAATTATGCACGTACCCGCATATATTAAATGACACAAAGGAGCAACACAGTCTAGTTCAGATGTATAGATGTACACAGTGAGAAAAACAAATCTCTTGAGTTTTCCCAGGTTCTTTTCAAGGCGCTTAAGTCTCGTTCTCCCCATTTTTAATTGTTTTCTTCTCCAACTGTTGAGCTTTTCTTTATTCCTTACCTCCCTCCTACTTTCTTGCCTATTAGTGGTGTAGTTTTGGCTTTAAAAAAACCTGGCAATTATATTCTGAGCTTCAGGAGCAGAAATGAATTCACAGATTATTATTTTTTTTAGTTTTGGTTTTGTATTTTTGCCAGCTGCTGCACTCTGGCTTTCTCTCAAGTAGTGCTGTTTTGGATATAAAAGTAGCCCAACTTCTAAAATGGATGGAAATAAGGAAAGGGGGATGTAATTTAGTTCCTACAGATTTAATTAATTCAGAATAAATTCTCAAATCAAGATCTTTATCTTTATTTGATTTGTATACCGCCCTACTCCCGAAGGACTCAGGGCGGCAAACAGCCAAACAATAAAAATACACAAATACAAAATTGAAAAGACAGAATAAAATCGAATTAAATAATTTGGCCCAGACAGATTAAAACCCCAATCATTTAAAAAACTGATTAAAATTTGCATATTAAAAAAGAAAGAGAGGGAAAAGATTAGGCCAGGCCTGCTTGATGAAATAAAAAGGTCTTGAGAGCGCGGCGGAATGTGCGCAGATCCGGGATCCTCCGTATCTCCGGGGGGAGCTCATTCCAGATAGTAGGTGCCCCCACAGAGAAGGCTCTCCCCCTAGGGGGCGCCCGTAGACATTGTTTGGCCAATGGCACCCGGAGGAGCCCCTCTCTGTGAGAGCTTATCGGCCGGTGGGAGGGCATTGGTGGTAGTAGGCGGTCCTGTAAATAGCCAGGTCCTGGAGCGCTCTAGAGGTGCACTCCAGGACCTGGCTATTGGAGCGCTCTAAAGGTGGTCACCAAAAGCTTGAAGTGCACCTGGAAGACCACCGGGAGCCAGTGCAGCTTGCGCAGGAGAGGTGTTACATGGGAACGCCATGTCGCTCCCATCACCACCCACGCGGCTGCATTCTGTGCCAGTTGGGGCGCTCCCACAAGACGGGGCGCTCCCACGTGACACCTCTCCTGCGCGAGCTGCATTGGCTTCCGGTGGACTTCTGGGTGCGTTTCAAGGTGTTGGTGACCACCTTTCAAGCGCTCCATGGCTTAGGGCCGGGGTACTTACGGGACCGCCTTCTGCCACCAATTGCTTCCCACCGGCCGGTTCGCTCCCACAGAGAGGGCCTCCACAGGGTGCCGTGAGCCAGACAATGTCGGCTGGCGATCCCCAGGGGGAGAGCTTTCTCTGTGGTGGCACCTACCCTCTGGAACGATCTACTCCCAGAGATATGAATGATCCCAGACCTTCGGACTTTTCGTCGGGCCCTAAAAACTTACTTTTTTCAGTTAGCGGGGCTGGCCTGATTTTATGTTGATTTTAAAGTTTGATACTGATTTTAATTTAATAATTAATAAATAAATAAACAAACAAACGAACAAATAAATAAATAAATAAATAAATTGAAATATTTTAAATTATGGGTCACATTTATTCAATTACTTTTAAAATTATTTTAACTTTTGTGTACAAATGTTTTTACTCTGACTGTTCACCGCCCTGAGTCCGAAAGGAGAAGGGCGGTATATAAATCTAATAAAAGATATAAACAATATAAAAAGATATAAAATTATTAAGTGTGTTTTGCCCCATTTTACGACTTTTCTTGCCACTGTTGTTAAGTGAATCACTGCAGCTAATAAGTTAGTAACCCCATTGTTAAGTGAGTCTGCCTTCCCCAGTGACTGCTTGTCAGAAGGTCGCAAGAGGGAATCGCAGGACACCGCAACTGTCATAAATATGAGTCAGTTGCCAAACGGCTGATTTTGATCATGTGACCATGGGGCTGCTACAAAGGTTGTAAGTCTGAAAAAACGGTCATCAGTCATTTTTTTCCAGTGCCGTTGTAACTTTAAATGGTCACTAAATGAACTGTTGTAAGTCGAGGACTACCTGTATAACGTAAAGCCAGAAGATGTATAGCAAGATGTATTTGGACCGAGATGCCCTCCGCACAGTTACCCATGCGCTAGTCACATCACGTATCAACTACTGTAACGCTCTCTACATGGGGCTGCCCTTGAGGGCCACTCGGAGGCTTCAAATGGTACAAAATGCAGCCGCATGGGTTGTGATGGTTGAGATTCAAGGTGCTGGTGATGACCTATAAAGCCCTACATGGCTTAGGTCCAGGATATTTGGGGGACCACCTGCAGCCAGCAACAACATCCCATCGCCCGATCCGTGCCCAGAGAAAGGGCCTGCTCAGAATGCCGTCGGCTAGACACTGGTGGCTGGCGGCCCCCAGGGGTAGAGCCTTCTCTGTGGGTACGCCCACCCTCTGGAATCGTCTCCCCTTGGAGCTCCGGTTGGCTCCTGACCTTCGCCTTATCTAGACTGATGGGGTTTTTAGGTTTTTAAATTTTAGTGGGTCTAACCAGATTTTAACTCTGTATTATGGCTTGTGAATGTTATCATTGTGAGCCGCCTTGAGTCCATTGGCGATAGGGTGGCAAATAAGCCAAATAAAATAAAATAAATAAAATAATAAAATAAAATAAAATAAAATAAAATAAAATAAAATAAAATAATAAAATAAAATAAAATAAAATAAAATAAAATAAAATAATAAAATAAAATAAAATAAAATAAAATAAAATAAAATAAATAAAATAAAATAAAATAATAAAATAAAATAAAATAAAATAAAATAAAATAAAATAATAAAATAAAATAAAATAAAATAAAATAATAAAATAAAATAAAATAAAATAAAATAAAATAGTAAAGTAAAGTAAAGTAAAGTAAAGTAATAAAATAAATAAAATAAAATAAAATAAAATAATAAAATAAAATAAAATAAAATAAAATAAAATAAAATAGTAAAGTAAAGTAAAGTAAAGTAAAGTAAAGTAAAGTAAAGTAATAAAATAAATAAAATAAAATAAAATAATAAAATAAAATAAAATAAAATAAAATAAAATAAAATAAAATAAAATAAAATAAAATAAAATAATAAAATAAAATAATAAAATAAAATAAAATAAAATATAAAATAAAATAATAAAAAAATAAAATAAAATAATAAAATAAAATAATAAAATAAAATAAAATAATAAATAAAATAAAATAAAAAATAAAATAAAATGAATAAAATAAAATAATAAAATAAAATAAAATAATAATAAAATAAATAAAATAAAATAAAATAAAATAAATAATAAAATAAAATAAAATAAAATAAAATATAAATAAATACATAAATACACAAATACATAAATACATACATAAATACACAAATACACAAATACACAAATACATAAATACATAAATACATAAATACATAAATACATAAATACATAAATACATAAATAAATAAATAAATAAATAAATAAATAAATAAATAAATAAATAATAAATGTAAATGCAGGACTGATTTTTTTTCTTTCCCAAACTTTGGAAGAGGCAGGCTGATTTGAGGAATGGGACAGAAGGAATTTAAGGGTGGAAATGAGGGAAACAGAATGTCGTTAAAACGGTGGAAATAATCCTGCTGTTCTGTCTCTCAGGTCAATGTTGTGACGGCTACGTTCAGGCAGACAGCAGACCTCTGGGCTCTCAAGATTACGAACAGCACATGTATGTCAACACCGAGAACTTCAACAGCTGGGAGGCCAATGTTGGGAAACCTGAGGAAAGTCCTCCCAAAGACCTTTTCGATATGCGTAAGAGAAGGGGTCTTATGGGGAAAGCTAGGGAAGGATTTTGGCTGGAACTGGTTCTAGAGGCCAGTTTGGCCTAGTAGTGAAGGTGCCGAACTAGAAACCAGGAGACAGTGAATTCTTGTCTTAGGCGTGAAATCTGTCTGGGTGACTTTAGGGCCAAATCACTAGGGGATAGTGAGTTCTAGCCTCGCCTTAGGCATGAAAGCCAGCTGGGCAATTTGGGCCAATCACCAGGAAAGGGTGAGTTCTAGTCAGTGGTGGGATTCAAATAATTTAACAACCGGTTCTCTGCCCTAATGCCTGGCTGGGTGGGCGTGGCCATGGTGGGCATGGCCAGGGACAGGCAGCATTTGGCCTCCTGCACCCCCCTGGGACCAAAAACGGGCTGCGGTAGGACCATGCCGCAACCCCCAGTGTAGTGGTGGGTTTCAAAAATTTTTAGTACCGGTTCTGTGGGTGTGGCTTGGTGGGCGTGGCAGGGGAAGGATACTGTAAAATCTCCAATCCCACCCCACTCCATGGGATGGATACTGCAAAATCCCCATTCCCTCCCGATCAGCTGGGACTTGGGAGGCAGAGAATAGATGGAGGCGGGGCCAGTCAGAATTTTTACTACCTGTTCTCTGAACTACTCAAAATTTCCGCTACGGGTTCTCCAGAACCTATTGAAACCCACCTCTGCCCCTGTGTCCCGTTCTGGGCCTAGTAGGCCTCCCTGTAGCCTCCTGGGAGCAAAAAATGGGCCACGGGAGGACTGCACCGTACCCCCCTGCACCCTGTTCTGGGCCTAGTAGGCCTCCCTGCAGCCTCCTGGGAGCAAAAACGAGTATGTGAGGGGCGGGGTCAGCCAGCAATTTAACCAGCAATTTAGCCTGAACCAGCCTTAACCACTGAATTCTAGTCCTGCTTTAGGCATGAAAGCCAGCTGGAGGATTTGGGCCAATCACCAGGAGACTGTGAGTTCTAGTCCCGCCTTAGGCATGGAAGCCAGCTGGAGGATTTGGGCCAATCACCAGGAAATGGTGAATTCTAGTCCCGCCTTAGGCATGGAAGCCAGCTGGAGGATTTGGGCCAATCACCAGGAAATGGTGAATTCTAGTCCCACCTTAGGCATGAAAGTTGGCTGAGTGACTTTGGGCCAGGCCCTCTCTCTCAGCTGAACCCACTTCACAGGGTTGTTGTGGTCGGGAAAACAGGAAGAAGGAGTATTAGGTATATTCGCCACTTTGAGTTACTTATAAAGTAACACAGGCAGGATAAAAATCTAATTAAAACTACATTTGCCAATTCTGTCAGTGCCAATGACAAGAGAATGCAGCGCCCCTCCTGAAACACGGAATAATAATGCTATTAATAAATACCTTCCTACTTCAAAATGATGCTCAGGTTGCATGAAGGGCAGCATCGGGAAAATAATCATGAAATTTGAATATGCTGGGGAAGAGCGATGAGGGCAGGAGGGAAAAATTATTTTACTGGGCAAAATTCCTAATCCAGTTTCAAGGAAGAATGGAACCCGGACTAGGTGAGGTAATTAGAAATAGTTGGACTCTATACTCAAACCCTATGTCCAACCCAGTGTTTTCAACCACTTTAAGGTGTCACGACTTAAACTCCCAGAATTAAAAGGGCTCGGTGGCTCAGCAGACTAAAGCATTGTGATTAACACCAGCTGTCTGCAATTACTGTAAGTTCGAATCTCACCAGGCTCAAGGTTGACTCAGCCTTCCATCCTTTCTAAGGTAGGTCAATTGAGGACCCAGTTTGTGGGGGCAATAAACTGACTTTGTATAAATATACAAAAGTATGAAGGCTATTGCTTTACGCATTGTAAGCTGCCCTGAGTCTCCAGAGAAGGGCGGCATATAAATCAAATTAAAAAAAATATTCTCCAGCCAATTCTGGGAGTTGAACTCCAGACATCTTAAAGTAACCAAGATTGACACACCCTGGCTCAACCTCTTCTGAAGTTTACAGCTTGAAGAAACAATTTAAATACTTAAATACATTTCCCTATTGTGCATAATTTCTAAACAGAATAGCAGAGCTGGAAGGCACTTCAGAGGTCTTTTAGTCCAACCTCTTGCTCAAGCAGGAGATCATATTATACCATTTCAGACAAATGGCCGCCCAATCTCTTCTTAAAAAGCTGCACTGATGGAGCACCCACAATTTTTGGAGCCAGGTCTTTCCACACTGATTTATTGTTCTCATTGTCAGGAATTTTTTCTTTAGTTCTAGATTGCTTTTCTCCTTCATCAGTTTCCATCCAGTGCTTCTTGTCCTGCCTTCAGGTGCTTTGGAAAATAGGTTGACCCATTCTCTTCTTTGTGGCAGCCCCTCAACTGTTGTAACCCTGCTATCATGTCACCCCTAATCCTTCTTTGCATTGGACTAGACAATACCCAATTCCTGCAATCGCTCTTCATAAAGTGTTACTAACTCTATTAGCTAATTCTATTAGCTCTGTCCATGGTGCTGCATCCACCTTGGCAGGCTTCGGCTTCTGATCACAAGTATGCATTCCCGGCACCGTATCTTGACCTGAACTCATTTGCAAATCAAATTCAAATCCTCTGTCTTTCTTCCCAACAAACAGACATAGAGATCTGGGAGTCCTGGTGGACAACTGCTTAAATATGATCGAGCAGTGTGCTGCAGCTGCCAAAAAAAAAAAAAAGGGACTGCATTAACAGAGGGATAGAATCAAGATCATGTGATGTTACTCCCAAATCACCAGGTCTTGTTTGTTGGGAAGAAAGGCAGAGGATTTGAATTGGTTTTGCAAATATGTCCAGGTAAAGATGGCTGGGAATTCATAATTGTGATCAGGAGTGGAGCCTGCCAATGTAGGTTCAGGACCATAGACCGAGCTAATAGGACAGAGAAAAGTACCATATTTTTCAGAGTATAAGAGACACCTTTTCCCCCCCTAAAAGGGGGTAAAAACTTAGGTGCGTCTTATACACCGAATGTAACCCTGCCCACTCACTGGCCCCCACCCTTTGGCCTCTGCCTCCCCAGCAGTTACCTCCTTGATTAGTTTCCATCCATTGTTTCTTCTCTTGCCTTTTGGTGCTTTGAAAAATCAGCTGACTCCCCCTTCTTTGTGGCAGCCCCTCAAATATTGGAACATTGCTATCATGTCACCCCCTAGTCCTTCTTTCCTCTTGACCAGCTGTACCCCATTTCTGCAACCGTTCTTCGAATGTTTTTGTCTCCAGGCCCTTAATCATCTTAGTTGCTCTTCTTTGCATTGTTTCCAACGTCTCAACTTCTTTGGGAAAAAAGATTCCAGGGTGTGCCAGCCACTAAGAAAACAGCCTTCCCCACTGCCTGCTACCTGATCCTTTTCCACTGGAAATGCTAAAAACCCAAATTGGATATTTCTGACATCCAAATATTTGCATTTATTATTTCAATTTATATGGCCACCCACCTCGAATTAATGACTCTGGATGACTCGCAGCAATTAAAAATAATTGCTCCTTTTTATTTCCTATTGTTTTGCTACAACTTTCTGCTACGTTCTCAGTTTGATCTCTGGATTCTTCCTTTCCTGCCCTCCCTCCCTGTTGGTTACTATTTTTATTTGCTTATTCCGTGGCCAAGTTAGATAATTGGCGCACTTATCAATAACTAAAGTGCTCTGGGAGATGTATAGATGAAAATGCATTCCACACACACTTTCAATCCTCATTATTTCAGCGCACAACCGAAGCTCTCGAAACTGAATAAACATATGGCCTGAAAGGAAACCCCTGATGGGCTTTTTACTGGAAAAAGAAAAATAAAGTGATTTATGGGTTTGATGATTAGAAAGGGTAGAATGTGGAAAGAAGGAAATTATGATGTAACCCTAGAGAAGGTAAAATATAAATGTATTAGTTATTGCCGTTAAGAAGACCAGAAGCTGCTGCTTTATAACTTTCCTTCCTTTTTCTTATCTCTCTCTTCCTTTGCATCCTTTTCTCCCCCTTTCTTGTTGCTTTTCTTTAATGTTTTCAACATTTGTATTGTTTGAATTCTCTTAAAATTTCTTTAATGATTTTTTTAAAAGATAAATCTATCATACCTATCTATCCATCCATCCATCCATCCATCCATGCATCTATCCCTCTCTCTCTCCATCCACTCTATCTCTATCTCTATCTCTATCTATCTCTATTTCTCTCTATCTCTATCTATCTATCTATCTATCTATCTATCTATCTATCTATCTATCTATCTATCTATCCATCCATCCATCCATCCATCCATCCATCCATCCATGCATCTATCCCTCTCTCTCTCTCTCCATCCACTCATCTCCATCTCTGTCTATCTCTATTTCTCTCTATATCTATCTATCTATCCATCCATCCATCCATGCATCTATCCCTCTCTCTCTCTCCATCCACTCATCTCTATCTCTATCTATCTCTATCTCTATTTCTCTCTATATCTATCTCTCTCTCTCTCTATCTATCCATCCATCCATCCATCCATGCATCTATCCCTCTCTCTCTCTATCCACTCATCTCTATCTCTATGTCTATGTCTATCTATCTCTATCTCTATCTCTATTTCTCTCTATATCTATCTATCTATCTATCTATCTATCTATCTATCTATCTATCTATCCATCCATCCATCCATCCATCCATCCATCCATCCATCTATGCATATATCCCTCTCTCTCTCTCCATCCACTCATCTCTCTCTCTCTCTCTCTCTCTCTCTCTCTGTCTCTGTCTCTATCTGTCTGTCTGTCTGTCTGCCTGTCTATCTATCTACCTATCATATCACAATATAAAAAAGATGCTGAGACAAAAGAAAGAGTGCAGAGAAGAGCAAAAAAGATGATAAGGGGCTGGAAGTTAAACATATGAAGAACAGTTGCAGGAATTGGGTAGGTCTAATCTAATGAAAATAAGGACTATCGGTGACATGATGGTGTTCCAATATCTCAGGGGCTGCCCCAAAGAAGAGGGAGTCAATCTATTCTCCAAAGCCCTTGAGGGCGGGACAAGAAGCAATGGGTGGAAACTAATCAAAGAGAGAAGCAACTTAGAACGAAGGAGAAATTTCCTGACAGTTAGAACAATTAACCAGTGGAACTCCTTGCCTCCAGAGTTGTCTCCTGCTTGAGCAAGAGGTTGGACTAGAAGGTTGCTGAGATCCTTCAAACTCTGTTCTGCTGTCTGTCTGTCTGTCTGTCTGTCTGTCTGTCTGTCTGTCTATCTATCTATCTATCTATCTATCTATCTATCTATCTATCTATCTATCTATCTATCTATCTATCTATCTATCTATCTATCTATCTATCTATCTATCCTCTCTATCTATCTCCCTCCCTCCCTATCAACCAACCAACCAACCAACCAACCAACCAACCATTCTTCCATATTCAATTCTCAGAAACTGCAGTCTGCAGTTTTCTGGGCAAGATTTTTCAGAATGGATTTGCCATTGCCTCCTTCCCAGGGCTGAGAAAAAGTGATTGCCCCAAGGCGAGGCTAGAACTCACAGTCTCCCAGTTTCTAACCTATAAAACGTAAAAACTAGGCATAGGGAAATAGGGATGCTGATGGATCTAAGCCATCCTGGATGTTTCCTCTCCCTTTCCCATCCCAGGGCCTTTTGAAGACGCTCTAAAGCACCACGAGTCCATGTCGGCTTGCGGGGTGCAGAGCGGGCTCCAAATTGAGGACCGGTGGCCCAGCCCGCCCAGCCGCAAAGCTCCCATTGCCCCCACCGAAGACCAGTTGAAGCAGGAACTGTGGTACCATGGCAAAATGAGCCGACGGGATGCGGAGAAATTGCTGCACACCGATGGTGACTTTTTAGTCCGGGACAGCATCACCAACCCCGGGCAATACGTTCTGACGGGGATGCACAGCGGGCAGCCGAAACATTTGCTCCTGGTCGATCCTGAAGGCGTGGTAAGTGCCCGGGAGCCAAAGCAGGATTTAGAGCGGCTGGTGCTGAGATAGGCAGCCTGGATGTTCTTTCGTTTGCCGTAGAAAAGGAAATAAGGCAGTGAGGGTGTCTCTTGAGGTCCTGGGTTTTGCAAGGAAACTCAGCTACTCTACTTTCATGAAGGCTGGGAAGGAACAAAAATAAGGATGAATGAGGACATCACTCAGATGATGAATTATCATCAACATTGTCAGCTGGCCAGTTAATTTCCATGCAAAATTCTGGGATCACTAGAGGGATCCAGCAGGAAGAAAAAGGGAGATCCTAACCCTGATTTTTCCCCTTTCCCTTCCTTCTCTATTTACTCCCTTTCCTTTCCTTTCCTTTCCTTTCCTTTCCTTTCCTTTCCTTTCCTTTCCTTTCCTTTCCTTTCCTTTCCTTTCCTTTCCTTTCCTTTCCTTTCCTTTCCTTCCCTTCCCTTCCCTTCCCTTCCCTTCCCTTCCCTTCCCTTTCCTTTCCTTTCCTTACCACTTTCCTTATCCCTTTCCTTCCCTTCCCTTCCCTTTCTCCTTTCATTCCTTCCCTTTCCTTTCTGTTCCTCCTTCCCTCCTTCCTTTTCTTCTCTTTGTCCCTTTCTCTCTCTTCTCCTTCCTTCCTTCCTTCCTTCCTCCCTCCCTCCCTCCCTCCCTCCCTCCCTCCCTGCTTCTTTGTCCCTTTCTCTCTCTTCTCCTTCCTTCCTTCCTCCCTCCCTCCCTCCCTCCCATTGTGAGATGAAGTGATAAATGAGCTGGCCACCTTTGTGAGGAATAATGGGGAAAAAAGGATGGTTATAGTAGACTTGGTTGATGGGCTGGTTAATATGTTCCTTTTAATTAATGCTCAGTGTAATGAATAACCTCCTTGTTGCTGGAGTGCAGCATGTGAGCAAGCCTGGGAGATAAGGTCTGGCACAACACCATAGCAGAGGCTCCTCAAACAGGAAGTGTTGCTGTGAGAAAGAGGAAAGAAATGTGTGAAAATAATTGGGAAACGTGGCGAAAGCTGAAAGGACAACCACGAATAGATGAAGAAGTTGCCCTGTATCTCTCTGTATGATTCATCGCACAGGGCTTAGAATCACGCTATCCAAGTTTGGGCAATTTTTTTATTCATTTTGGCATTGGAAGTTAAGTTTGAGGGAAACAGATTGCACATTTTAGACAATCTTTCCTCATCAATACAGGTAGTCCTCGACTTACGACCACAATTGAGCCCAACATTTCTATTGCTAAGTGAGACATTTGTTAAATGAACTTTGCCTCATTATATGAGCTTCCTTGCCATGGTTGTTAAATGAATCACTGCAGTTGTTCAGTTAATGGCACGGTTGTTAAGTGAATCACTGCACTTGTCCAGTTAATTATTATTATTATTTTATTATTATTTATTGGATTTATATACCGCCCTTCTCCTTGCGGACTCAGGGCGGTGTACAGCCAGATAAAAATACAGTGTACAAAAGTTAAAAGTCAATTAAAACCCATATAAACTTTGGCTGACTGTTAAGAACAATTTAAATATTAAAATACCACAACACTAGGACACTAAAATTTCAACGGGGATCAGGCTAGACCGGCAAGTTGGAAAAGATACGTTTTCAGGGCCCGACGGAACGTTCGGAGGTCAGGGATCGTTCTCAGTTCTGGAGGAAGATCATTCCAGAGGGTCGGGGCTGCCACAGAGAAGGCTCTCCCCCTGGGGGTTGCCAGCCGGCATTGTCTGGCTGACGGCACCCTGAGAAGGCCCTCTCTGTGGGAGCGAACCGGCCGGTGGGAGGCAACTGGCGGCAGAAGGCGGTCCCGTAAGTACCCTGGTCCCAAGCCATGGAGCGCTTTAAAGGTGATCACCAACACCTTGAAACGCACCCGGAAGTCCACCGGCAACCAATGCAGCTCGCGCAGGAGAGGAGTCACATGGGAGCGCCCTGTCGCTCCCATAATTCCCCGGTTCCCCGGTAATGATCCGGTTGTTAAATGAATCATTGCAGTTGTTCAGTTAATGACCCGGTTGTTAAACGAATCACAGCAATTCTTCAGTTAATGGCACCGTTGTTGGTTTTCCCATCGACTGTGCTGATCAGAAGGTCAGAAGGTCATAAAAGGGGAACCATCTGACCCTCCTGGGACGTTGCGACCATCCTAAATATGAGTCAGCTGCCAAGCCTCTGAATTTTGATTACGTGACCATGGAAGATGCAGCAACGGTCACGTAAGTGTGAAATAAAATCGTAACGTCCTGCTCTGACCCACAGCCTTAGCAGGAGCAAGAAACAGATTCCTTGTCCCAAATCCCCCCTCTTTATTGACCTCCTGTGAATTAATGGCATTCACCCACCGAAAAGTCCAGGCAAGAGTCCTTCAAGGAGTTCACTGCAGTAACAGACCTTCTCAGTTCATTTTAATGATTGGCAGGCTGTGAGCTCCCAGCCACAAAGCTGCAAATTAAGTTGTGGCAAGCAGTCTTTGTGGCATGAAACACAATGAGCAAAATCTTCAGAAATCCAAACTGTTGTCTCCTACGACCACCACTCTTGTTTATTCTCCAGCCAGGGAGGTGCCATTCAGCATCCATGTGTGCTTTGCTTCCTGAGTCAACTCCTTGTCTTCAGTTGTCCTCCTCTCCTGACAGCTCTGTGTGTTGTAGCCCGTTAGCAGCCTGTGCAGCTAGTAGCTGATTCAGACAGCAAGGAGGCTGGTGTGGTGCTGCGCCAGCAGCCTGTGCAGCTGGCACTTGAGTCGGACAATGAGGAGGCTGGAGAAGATATGGGGCCAGAGGCGGGAATTCAGCTAGGGCCTTCAGAAGCTCCTATAAATGAAGAGGAAGAAGAGGAGGAGCGTCTTCTTGATGCACGGGTGCGCAGAGCTGCCAAAAGGCAGGAGTGGCTCCTCAGGAGGAGGTCTCCTTGAGAGTAAGGCTTGGGGCTAATTGGTCACTCCCTTAACCTATTTAAGGAGGAATGCTGACTGAAGCAATTTGCAGGGAACAACTTCGTTCACTCTCCTTCACTTCTGGATCTTAGTTCTTTTTATCAGTGTCCTGCAAATTGCTTCTGGGCTTTCTGCCAATCCTAGTAAGATTATTTATTCTTTGGATTCTTGTAGGTTTAGAAAGTTAATTAACAGCCTTTGTTTGAAAAAGACTGATTTAATTTAGTAAACTAACTTAGTACAGACTTTGTGTGTGCTGTGTTCTTTGGGTCTTTAGCTGGGGCAGAACACTGCACTAGTGCATCTGGAACAGGCCCCAGCTGTTCCTCTTCCTCACTCATCTCTGACTCCAAAGGCAGCTGCCTCTCTGGTGGCTGGGAAATGTCAAGACAGCCCTGGCTCTATCTCTGTGTCCGACACGGAGCATCCATCAGAGCCTTCCCCAGGTGTCCCAGGTTCTGCCCCAACTTCCTCATTGTCCACCACCAGCTCTGCCGGCAGTTGATGGGCCACACTTCCTTTTACACTTGTTAATGGTAACTTTTGCAGTCATGGTGCCGTTGTAACATTGAACGGTTGCTAAACGAACCTGGGTAGAAGGGCGGCGGTGCTGGACAGACCTGTTTCCCAGCTACTCTGCCAATGTACGTTCTCGTCTCTTTGTTCTGTTGTTTATCCGACTGACCCGTTGAAATCTTGATTCCTGATAAGGAAGGGAAAGGCGGGAGCTCCCCATTCCCGTTTCTCACCCTTGTTGTTTCCCCCCAGGTGAGAACAAAGGACGCCTTGTTTGAGAGCATCAGCCACCTCATAAATTATCACCTGCAAAACGAGCAGCCAATCGTGGCTGCGGAGAGCGAACTCCACCTGCGGCAGGTGGTGAGATGGAAGCCATGATGTTTGTGGTAAGGCACCGGCGGTCCTTATCACTTGCCGGGGTGGGGTGGGGTGGGTGGAGGTTGGGGAGAAGCAACAAGGGTCTTGTGAGAATGGCCTAGGGGGGGTGGGGAGAGAGAAGGAGGAAGGGCCGCAGCCCAGACAATGGTCGGATAAGGGATAGCTCAGCCCTCAGAAGGAAAACGGGCCTGGGAAGGGCTTCAGAAGGGACCCTGCCTTGTTCTCTGGAAGGCAAAAATAAAGGAGGGGAGAGCTGGTTGTAGACTTGTGTGATTCTCTTATTGCAACCTCAGAATAAGGCTAGCGTAAGCATTGATTGTTTGTAAGATTCTATATTTACTCCAAGAGAAGCATCAAAGATCCATTTCTAAAGCTTTTCTTCCTTCCCTTCCCTTCCCCCTCCCCTTCCTCTCCCCCCTCCACTTCCCCTTCCCCCTCCCCTTCCTCTCCCCTTTCCCTTTCTCCTTTCCCCTCCCCTCTCCTTCCTCTTCCTCCTTCCCTTCCCCCTTTCCCCATCCCCTTTCCCTTCCCATTCCCCCTCCCCTTCCCCTTCCCCTCCCTTTCCTCTCCCCTTTCCCTTTTTCCTTTCCCCTCCCCTCTCCTTCCTCTTCCTCCTTCCCTTCCCCCTTTCCCCCTCCCCTTCCCGGTCCCCTTCCCCTTCCCCTCCCTTTCCTCTCCCCTTTCCCTTTCTCCTTTCCCCTCCCCTCTCCTTCCTCTTCCTCCTTCCCTTCCCCCTTTCCCCCTCCCCTTCCCCTTCCCCCTCCCCTTCCTCTCCCCTTTCCTTTTCTCCTTTCCCCTCCCCTCTCCTTCCCCTTCCCTCTTCCGCTTCCCCCTTTCCTTCTCTTTTACCCTCCCTTCCCCTTTCCCCTTCCTCTCGCCCTCCCCTTCCTCTCCCCTTTCCCTTCCCCTTTCCCCTCCCCTCTCCTTCCCCTTCCTCCTTCTCTTCCCTTCCCCCTCCCCTCCCCTTCTCTTCCCCTTTCTCCCCGCTCCCCTCTCCTTCCCCTTCCTCCTTCCCTTCCCCCTTTTCCCCTCCCCCTCCCCTTTCCTTCTCTTTCCCCTTCCCCACTCCCTCCACCCTTCCCTTTCCATTCTTCCTCTCCCTCCCCTTCTCTTTTCCCTTCCCCTTCCCCTTCCCCTTCTCCCTTTCCTTCTCTTTTACCTTTCCTTCCCCTTTCCCCTTCCTCTCGCTCTCCCCTTCCTCTCCCCTTTCCCTTTCCCTTTCCCCTCCCCTTTCCTTCCCCTTTTTCCCCTCCCCTCCCCTCCCCTCTCCTATTTACATGCTACCTGAATCCAGTTGACACTTCTTCCCTTCATTGTGCACAGCAACAAACTCTAAATTTGACATTGCCATCCATCTGGTTTTATTTCCCAATGTTTGCAGCGGGTGGGGAAATGATCCAAGTCTACTCCCTAAAATGGAATGCAGAGAGATGGTTGTAATTCAAAAAAGCTAATTGAGGGGGAAATGACACCCTCATCTCTCTTCCTTTCCTTTCTTAGGAACCCGTCCCTCTGTTCTGAAATAAACACTGGACATTTCTGACAGTTTTTTCGAACTGGAGGGCCAGCAAGCCCACTTAACCAGGCTTCGCTCTGCCTTTCCAGCAAGAGACTGACCTCTTTGAGAAAAGCCACAAAAACCTTGTGTTAACTCTTTAACCGTCCTCACTTGATCTTCTCCGAGCTGTTTCTTAACTGCTATCGCTTCCTTTCCTGCCCCAGTTTTTGCAATGGTGGTGGGAACCTCAGGAGAAGGTGGAACGGCCTACCTTGCAAGACAGATGTGCGAGTGATCATTAGCAAATAATATATCTAGCTTTTTGGAACAACCCCCTCCCCCCCCAAAAACTGCCTATTTTTCCAAAGCACCAAAAAGCCAAGACGAGAAACAACGGATGGAAACTAATCAAGGAGAGAAGCAAACTGGAATTAAAGGAGATAACTTCCTAACGGCGAGGACAATCAGCCTTGCCTTCAGAAGCTGTGTCCGCTCCATCACTGGAGCTTTTTAAGAAGAGACTGGACAATCACTTATCTAAAATGGTATAGATTCTCCAGCTCAAGCGGGGTGGACTAGAAGACCTCCAAGGTTCCCTTTTTCCGTTTTTCTATGTTCTGTGAAAACGCTGCAAGGGTTTGCCTGTTGTTTTTAGGAACACATCTTTCCCCCGTCCCTGCAGTCATACAAGCAAGGGTGAATGAGTGGGAAGAAGAAGGAACTGCAGAAGAAAAACAGGTCTCCTTGTTCTAACTAGCCTATAATCCAATTATTTTCATGAGAACTAAAAAGAGATCGTTGAGGAAAATGGAGGGTGCCTGCTTCCATTCAACATTGGGAGCTTTTGACAGGACTTTTTCTGGTAATTCAGTTTCCCTAAACAAAAAAAAAAACACCACCACCACCACCACAAGGGTGTATTATTAGATTAAATGTCTCCCGATTCTCCCTGTTTTTTTTTTTTTCTTTTCTCCTTTGTTTTTGATCACGCACCAAGCTCGGTTACAAAGAAGATGCGACGCGAACAGACCCGAGGTTTCTAACTCCCTTTCTACTCCCTTTCTGCTCGGGAAGTGTGTTTCCTCTCTTTAATTCTGCACATCACAATTCTAGGATTTCGGCTGGAGGAGAGGACACAGTAGGGATGTTGTTGTTGTTTTTTCCTGCCTGTATTTTGGAGAGGCGCTGAAGTCTTCCTTTGAATCTGCTCTGCGAGGTCGTCCGGAGAAGAAGCACATTCAGAAACCGCTACTTCTAACTTTACTGTAAAGATACGTTTAATAGAATCTTGCAAGTTGGAAAGCACATCTCTTCCCCCCCCCCCCACACACATCACCTTTACAGTGCAAGAAACTAGGGAGGGTCCCATCCACAGGTGGTATTCAGCTGGTTCGTACCGGTTTGGGCGAATTGGTTGCGGCGACGTGCCAAAAATCCATAAACAGAATCTTGCAAGTTGAAAAGTACAATTCCTCCTCCTTTGCTTTTCTAGCCTGAGAAACTAGGGAGGGTCCCGCTAAGAGATTTCCCATGCTCCATTCCTTCTGCAGGATCAGCTGGCTCTTATCCGACCACTGCCCAGACTGCTGCTCTTCCTCCTGTCTCCCAAGGTCATTCGCTCATTCCATTATGCTATTTATCTGTTTTCTTGGAAAAGATGGAGTCACACTTTTATTGTTCTCAATTCGGGTCAGAGCCTGGTGCCAAGGCCGATGAAGGACGCCAGACACGAGGTGCAGGTTTTATCTCCTTTTCTTGAAGAAAAGAGGGTCCTGCCAGAAAATTCCATGGAACCTGGACAATAGAATTAAGAAAGCCTTATACATTTTCACTAAAGCAGAAGGCAGGATAAGGCGGGATATATAATAAATATCATCCAATAAACAATTTAGCAATGATCTAACGATGATTCTATTGGTCTCTAGCTGTCCCTGTTCCTAAGGCTTGACCAATGAATGCTTCAGGAGTTATCTAATACACATTCTATACACATTCCATCTCTATTCCTAACTTCTAGCTGAGGCCTGCAAGATGCCTAACTCTTCGTTACTTTTATCAGCTTTCTAACCATCCACAATTGCTACACGTGCATATTCCCTGCGAATAAGCATTCTTTGTCCTTGCCAGATGGATCCCACAATTCTTCTGGTCGCCTTTGACCAGTGTATGCCATAACCTGAGTAGCCTGACTAGCTGGCTCAGTGGCTAAGACACTGAGCTTGTCGATCAGAAAGGTTGGCAGTTCGGCGGTTCGAATCCCTAGTACAGATCTCCTGCGCGAGCAGAGGGTTGGACTAGATGGCCTCCAAGGTCCCTTCCAACTCTGTTACTGCTACCTTTCCAACCTTGCTTTGTTTTAGTAGACAGCCCATCGTTCTGGCTTAAGATTTTCCTTCTGTTGGGTCAGTTAAGGGGCTCATTGGGAGCCCAGAACCCCACAGAGGGTTAACCTTGATTTATCCCTTTGTAATCATGATTCCTTCACTCCAGATCTTAACCCCGCCCACATTTGGAAACTAGGGAGGGTTCCTTCTGAGTTGATTCTCACGCCCATTTTCCTTCTGAGGGCTCAGCTGCCTTTTATCTCTTCTGTAGTCTGCGGCTCTCCCCTCCCTCCGTTTCCTAAGGTCATTCGCTCATGCCAATACAGGTAGTCCTCCACTTACAACTGTTCATTTAGCGACCCGTTCGAAGTAACAAAGGCACTGAAAAAAAGTGACTTATGACCCCTTTTTCATACTTCCAACCGTGGCAGCGTCCCCGTGGTCACGTGATCAAAATTCAGACGCTCCAGCAACTGGTTCATAGTTATGACGGTTGCAGTCTCCCGGGATCACGTGTTCCCTTTTTGCGACCTTCTGACAAGCAAAATCAAAAGGGGGAAACCAGATTCACTTAACAACTGTGGTAGTAACTTAAAAGCGGCAGTGACTCACTTAACGACTGTGGCAGGAAAGGCTGTAAAATGGGGCAAATTTCACTTTTCATTGTGGTCGTAAGTCAAGGACTACCTGTACATCCCTAAAACTCATCAACCCTTCACGAACAGCCCAATTATTGCTCATGTCTCCCCAAACCCTTATTTATATGAAAATAATTTAATAAATACTACGTTAACTCATAGCACTACAAAGACCCCAGCAATTTATCTACCTCTTATTTATTTTATTATTTTATTTTATTTTATTTTATTATTTTATTTTATTTTATTTTATTTTATTATTTTATTTTATTTTATTTTATTTTATTTTATTTTATTTTATTTTATTTTATTTTATTTTATTTTATTTTATTTTATTTTATTTTATTTTATTTATTTTATTTTATTTTATTTTATTTTATTTTATTTTATTTTATTTTATTTTATTTTACTTTACTTTACTTTACTTTACTTTACTTTACTTTATTTTATTTTATTTTATTTTATTTTATTTTATTTTATTTTATTTTATTTTATTTTATTTTATTTTATTTGTTCGATTTATATGCCGCCCTTCTATTTTATTTTATTTTATTTTATTTGTTCGATTTCTATGCCGCCCTTCTCCGGAGACTCAGGGCGGCTTACAATGCATTAAGCAATAGCCTTCATACTTTTGTATATACCTGCTTAGTAGGGTTTTTGCCCCCCCCCCCCAAGTGGTGTTCTTTTTTATACAAAATCAGTTTATTGCCCCCACAATCCGGGTCCTCATTTTACCTACCTCGGAAGGATGGAAGGCTGAGTCAACCTTGAGCCTGGTGAGATTCGAACTTGCAGTAATTGCAGGCAGCTGGCAACTAAGTGCTACTTTAACAGCACTTAGTCTACTGCGCCACCAGGCTCTTGGATGGTCCCATATTGTCCTGCCCAAATATCTGTTTTAGAGTTCTAGATTGGGAAGGTGAGCAGGGAGAAATGCCCAGACAGATCACTAGGGGGCGCTGTGATGCCAGAACAATCTTTCTTGACAATTAAAAAAAATAAATCTAAATCTAAAGGAATATATAGCCTTTGCTTCTTTAAAGTTTTATTTTCCCTCTTTTGGCAATTCCCCTCCCTCTTTCAGCTGAATAGCTAGATAATTTTTAGCACACGTATAAATATATATATATATATATGACCTATTCTGTAATCCATGCAATTACCCAGGAAAACATCAGAGGACCGAAAATCACTATTTTAATTATGTCTTAATTGAGTGTACAGATGTTTAATGTGGGCTTAATTCTTTTTTTAAAAAAACGTTTCAGTCCTTCACATTTTCTATACAGGTATAGGGCCTGTATAGGGCTGGGCTTTAAAATTTTTAGCAAGGGGTTCTCTGCCTGGTCCTGGGTGGGCGTGGGTGTGGTGGGCGTGGCCTAGTCAGCCTCCTGCACCACGGCGGTGGGGAGGCATTTTTGCCCTCCCCGGGCTCCATAGGCTTTTGTTGAGTCTCCAGGAGGGCAAAAATGGCCTCCCCAGGTTCCAGAGGCCCATCCCAAACTTCCGGTAGGCCCGCTTTCGCCCTCCCTGAGCCTCCACGTGTGTCCTGCACTTACCTGCATTCAAAAAGGGCCACGTGGGGACTCCTGGGAGGGGCGGGGTAGGCGGGACCAGCCAGGAGTGGGATTTGGGCATTCTCCGAACTGCACACAAGCTTAGCTAGAGGTTCCCCCGAACCCCTGAGAACCCCCAGCAGCAGGGGTGGGTTCTAAATTTTTTTACTACCGGTTCTGTGGGCATGACTTATTTTGTGGGTGTGGTTTGATGGTCATGTGACAAGCAATTCTTTAGGATTTAGCAGAGATACTGCTCTACCAGTCTTTTAACTGCTTGCAGAGCCATATGGTCTACCTATTTGTTTTTGGAGAGCGCTGGTCCAGCACCACACTGCCTTTTACCGCTGATCAGCTGTAGGGCGGCCCTTTGAAGCACCGCAAGAGTTTAAACAGTTTTTTGCCGCTCTGCCAGCATCGGAAACCACTTTCAGGCAGCTTGGCCTCAATTACCAATCTACCACCACTGAGCAGTTTACAAGGAGCGGATCGGTTTTAACCAATCAGTTGGGAGGCTTCTTGGCTTCTCAATTTAAAGCGACGGTGTCTTGTTTTTTCTCTTCTTTGTCAAGTGAGCCCTGATTTTTTCCTTCTAGCTGATCAGCTGGGACTCGGGAGGCAATGAATAGATTGGGGGCGGGGCCAAGCAGAGGTGGTATTTACCGGTTCTCCGAACGACTCAAAATTTCCACTATCAGTTTGCAAGAAGCGGGGAGAACCGGTAGCAACCCACCACTGCCCAGCAGCCCATCCTTGAGAGTATCCCAATTTCTCTCTCAAAAAAAACCCAAACCCTTAACTCCTAAGGATTTTTTCTTAAAGAATGAACAACTCAAACAGTAGAGTTAAAATACCTTAACTACAATTTTATAGATCCCTTTAGGACCTGTGGACTTCAACTCCCAGAATTCCTGAGCCAGCAAGGAATTCTGGGAGTTGAAGTCTACAGGTTACAAAGAGGCCATATTTCCACACACTCCTGTCTATAGAACCTGAGAGATAAATGCACATAGAACATTCTTTTGATTAGGCTCGGATTAAGGCTGCGTGGGTTAGGATCGTGGGTTGAAAATTTTATAACGTCTGTCCTGGGATTGCAACAGGCTTTCTCTGTTCATTAATTTAATGGGCAAATAAACCAGAATGACTTGCAAAGAGAAACAATGCTTCCATTTCCTGAAACCTTTTGTGGCCAAGGGAATCAAACCTGTTATTTATTATTATTACTTTTTTGGCATCTGAGGACTATTAAAAGGCAGGGCAATCATACGTCGTCTGAAATCTCGCTCTGCTTTTATGGCGTGGGCGTCGGTTTTAAAGGCAAACAAATAACAACAACCCGAGAAAAAGTAAGTCACCGTTTCTTATTCCAGAGTTTGAAAAACAGGGAGTTTGTACGGCCAAACTTTGGCACAACGAGGCCCCGTTTCATAGAATCGTAGGGTTGGGAGGGACCTTAGAGGTCATCCAGTCCAACCCCAGCCTTGGACAGGAATCTTGAATGAATGGTTGTCCGGTCTTCCCTTGAAAACCAGTACAGGTAGTCCTCGACGTATGATCCCAATTGAGCCCCAAATTTCCGTTGCTAAGCGAGACATTTGTTAAGTGAGTTTTGCCCCATTTTACAACCTTTCTTGCCACAGTTGTTAAATGAATCACTGCAGTTGAGTTAGTGACACGGTTGTTGAGCGAATCTGGCTTCCCCATGGACTCTGCTTGTCAGAAGGTCGCAAAAGGGGATCGCAGGACCCAGGGATACTGCAACGGTCATAAATACGAGCCAGTTGCCAAGGGCATGAATTTTGTGACCATGGGGACGCTGCAATGGTTGAAACGGGTGAAATTAAAAAAAAATCCCCTACAGGTTCTGTGGGTGTGGCTTGTTGGGAGGTCATGTGACTGGGTGGGCGTGGCCAACTCGACATCACTCACATCGAGGGGCTCCTCACCAGCCTCTCCCCACCCAGCCACTCCTTGTCGCGAATGGCGGAAAATAGGGAGGGGAATATTCCTGCCTACCATCCTTACCTGAGATTGAGGAATGGATGGCAGGAAAATCCCCTTCCCCATTTTCCTGCCTTTCATGAAAACGGCTCTATTCCAGCTACTTCCCCCCTCCCCCTCCCTTCTGGGGACTACGTTAAAGGGACAGGCTGCAGCAGCTCCGTTCTGAATGGAGGGAGAAAAGTTAGCATCTCTCTGCTGCATTTAACATTGAATTCTTTGGAATATCGAGCGGTCGGAAGAAGTGAGCGACAACCGGCCGGGTGTGGGTGGGGCCAAGGAGGGGTAATTACTACCAGTTCGGCAAACCGATGCCCACAATCCCTAGCAGTTCGCCCAAACCAGTCCAAACCGATAGGATTTCACCCCTGGTTGTAAGTATGAGAAATAGTCGTAAGTCACTTTCTTCAGTGCTGTTGTAACTTCAAGTGGTCACTAAATGAACAGTTGTAAGTTGTTTAGTGCTGGAGCCCACACCGTTCCTGAGGCAGGCTGGTTTTCTGCTTCATTGTTCTCAGGGAAAGGAAGTGTTTGAAGCTGCTTCTGTAAATCTTCCACCTGATGGTTATTGTTGTCCCATTGGGCACTATGGAGAATAAATCCACTCCCTCTTCCCTGGGATAAGACTCCAAAGATTGGAAGACTTCTATAATGTCTGCCCCCCCTTCCCCAGCTGTCTCTTTTTTAGGCTAAATGCACCGTCTCTTTTACTCATTGCGTAGTGTCCTCGGTGCTCTCTGAGCATCATTTTCATGCAGACGTTTCATTAGCCAACCAGGTAATGTCATCAGTGTGAAGGAATGTGGAGTGTATTCCCTGTTTATACATACAGTAGTTTCCCCACAATAGGGAGTCCTAGTCTAAGCTAAATCCAGTGGTGAAATCCAAATTTTTTTTACTAACGTTCTTACTGCAGGTGGGTGTGGCTTTGGTGGGCGTGGCAGGGGGAGAATACTGCCAAATCCCCATTCCCACCCCACTCCTGGGGGAAGGATATTGCAAAATCTCCTGGGGGAAGGATATTGCAAAAACTCCATTCCCATCCCACCCTGGGACCAGCCAGATGAGGTATTTGCTGGTTCTCCGAACTGCTCAAAATTTCCGCTACCGGTTTTCCAGAACCTGCTGGATTTCACCCCTGGCTAAATCCCCAAACACCAAGGAATTCCTGGAAGCTTGACATTCGGACAAATCAGCTCTCAGCAGGCACGGAGAGATAAGCTGCAGTTACACATCGTTCAAAACAATCAATACAGGTAGTCCTCGGCTTTACAACAGTTCGTTTAGTGACTGCTCAATGTTACAACAGCACTGAAAAAGGGACTTATGACCGTATTTCACACTTACGACCATTGCAACAGCTCCATAGACATTTGATCTACATTCAGATAGCAATAGCACTTAGACTTATATACCACTTCGTAGTGCTTTTACAGCCCTCTCTAAGTGGTTTAAAGAGTCAGCCTCTTGCCTTTCCAACAATCTGGGTCCTCATTTTACCCACCTTGGAAGGATGGAAGGCTGAGTCAACCTTGAGCCTGGTGTGATTTGAACTGCCCAATTGCAGGCAGCCGGCAGCCAGCAGAAGTAGTCTGCAGTGCTGTACTCTAACCACTGTGCCACCTCCGCCCTTGATAACTGACTCATTTATGAGAGTTGCAGTGTCCCGGGATCATGTGATCCCCTTTTGCGAGCTTCTGACTCCCTCTTCTTTGTGGCAGCCCCTCAGATACCGGAAGACTGCTATCCTGTCTCCCCTAATCCTTCTTTTCATTAAACTAGACATACCCAGTTCCTGCAACTGTTCTTCGTATGTTTTAGCCTCCAGTCCCCTAATCCTCTTTATTGCTCTTCTCTGCACTCTTTCTAGAGTCTCCACATCTTTTTTACATTGTGGCAACCAAAATTGGATGCCGTATTCCAAGTGTGGCCTTACCAAGGCTTTATAAAGTGGTCTTAACACTTCACATGATCTTGATTCTAATCCTCTGTTGATGCAGCCCAGAACTGTGTTGGCTTTTTTGGCAGCTGCTGCACAGGGCTGGCTCATATTTAAATGGTTGTCCACTAGAACTCCAAGATCCCTCTCACAGTTATTACTAGGTACCACATATACCAGTGATGGCTAACCTTTTTGCCATCGTGTGCCAGGAAAGGGGGGTGGGGCAGGGGAGTTGGCGCATGCACGTGCCCACACGCATAATTCTATGCACAATTCCATGCATGTGCGCTCAACCCCCCTCCCCCCATTCCTGGGATGTAATGGCCCAGTAGCCCTGTTTTTCTTTCTCACCTGCTCCAGATCCTCTCTATGCATCTGGGGAGGGCGATAACAGCCTTCCCCACCTCCTCAGAGGCCCTCCTAGAGAGGCTCTGGAGGCTGGGGATAGCAAAAAATGTCACTTCCTGTCCAACTGGAAGTTGGGAAAGGAGCCGTTTCGGGCCTCCGAGGAGGTGGGAAAGGCTGTTTTTGCCCTCCCCAGATGCATAGAGAGGATCTGGAGCCAGATGAGAAAGAAAAACGGCCCTTCCGGAGGCAGGAAACAGCCTGCTTCCCTACTTCTGGTGGGCCCAGAAGGCTTGAAAATCAGCTGGCCGGTGCGCATATGTGCGCTAGAGCTGAACTGGTGTGCCAGGTGACATGGCTCCATGTGCCTCCTGTGGCATGTGTACCATAGGTTCGCCATCACCATAGGTTCACCATTAAATTTCATTTTGTCAGATAGTGCCCAATGTTCAAGTCTGTCAAGATCCTTCTGTATCTTAAGCCTATCTTCTGGAGTGTTGGCTGTTCCTGCTAGCTTTGTGTCGTCTGCAAATCTATCTATCTATCTATCTATCTATCTATCTATCTATCTATCTATCTATCTATCTATCTATCTATCTATCTATCTATGTAGGTCTTTGGTTATTCGGGTCTTCTCCTGCGTAAAATTGGAAGTGTCTTGGCGACATTTCGACAAAGTCTCATTCGTCATCTTCAGGCTGGTGTTCTCAGCTTCATGCTTCCAGGAGCAAAGATAGGAGCATCTATCTGTCTATCTATCTATCTATCTATCTATCTATCTATCTATCTATCTATCTATCTATCTATCTATCTATCTATCTATCTATCTATCTATCTATCTATCTATCTATCCCCTCGTCCAAATCATTGTTGAAGATGTTGAAGAGTACTGGGCCTAAAATAGAGCATTGGGGTACCCCACTGCATACTTCCTTCCATGTAGATGCAGTTCCACTGAGGACTGACTATATGTTGAGTGCGGTTGGTCAGCCAGTTACGAATCCATCTGGTGGTGATGCTGTCTAACCCACATTTTTCTATTTATCTGGTAGTAGGTTATGGTCTACTTTATCAAATGCCTTACTGAAGTCCAAGTAAATTATATCGACAGCATTCCTCTGGTCCACTAATTTTGCCACTCTGTCAAATCATGCAATAAGATTAGTTTGGCATGATCTGTTTTTGACAAACTTCCATGCTGGATTTTGGTTATTACTTTATTTGCTTCTGACACGCGAAGTCAGTGGGGAAGCCAGATTCACTTAACAACCATGTAACTAATTTAACAACTGCAGTGATTCACTTAACAGCTGTGGCAAGAAAGGTCGTAAAATGGGGCAAAACTGACTGAACAACTGTCTCACTTAGCAATAGAAAATTTGGGCTCCATTGTGGTCACGTCGAGGACTACCTGTAAAAAGCCAAGAAGCAAACAAAAGGACCAGAACTGTCCTCTCTAGCAGCAACACCCAGATAAGCATAGATTAACACCAGACAAACCATCAAGCAGAAAGCAATTCCTTAAACAAGGAGCTACCCTAGGGGAAAACCACATTCAAACGGGAAGGGCAAGCTACTGTATATAAACAGGGGGCAGCAAAACCCACACCCTCTAGTACGGATGATGTTACCTGGTTGGGTAATGTAACAACTGCAACCAAACAACAAAGCTTGGAGAGCACAAAGAAACACAGCACAATTCAACCCCGAGTTACATATACTCTCTTCTTAGATGTATTGGGGTTTTTTTTTGTTTGCTTATTTGATTGATGCTTCTCAATTCTAGTAGGTTCTGGGTAGCCTCCGGCATAAAAACAGAACAACACATCTACATGAAAACAGCCGATATACAGTGTAAATTCACATAGCAATAAACAGGTGGTAGATCTTTTTATCCTTGGAGCATTTTGAGTTAGTGTCAGTTCTGGGTGCCCCATTTTAACGAGGACTGGAGGGAAAAAAAAAAAACCTGGCACAGGTTTGATCATGAGAGTAGAAACTCACTCCTCTGCAGGTGGTGTTTAAAAGAACCGAGCATGCTTAGTTTTGAGAAGAGAAGACTGCAGGGAGATCGGGCGGCTCTCTTCAATTATTTCAGAGCAATGCAGAGAAGGGGGTCAAGACCCCTTCTCTATCATTTCAGAGGGAAGAATTTAGAGTAATAAATTTAAATTGCAGGCATGCAGGTTCCAAGTGGAAGTTAGGAAATGTAAAACAACTTGCCAAGAAAGACAAAGATCTCCGGAACAAAGAATTTCAGAAGAGCTGTTAGAAGAGACAAAAAGCAATATGTGTAAGACATTAAATAGAGGCACAAAACCCCTGCCAATGTAAACTTTCCAAAAGATCTCCAAATTCAGAAGGCGAGTCCAACCTTAAATTGGGGTGCTGAAGGATGCTACCGTATTTTTCAGTGTATAAGATGCACTTCTCCCCCCCCCCAAAAAAAAGTGGGTGGAAAGGTCTGCATCTTATACAGCAAATGTTGCCGAAGCCCCACCCACCCGCTGGCTCCTACCCTTTGGCCTCTGCCTCCCACCAATTTACCTCTTTGCAGCAAACAGCAAACAGCCTGGTCAGCTTCAGCACAGCCTGATTTAGCACAAGCGGCTGATTGGCGGTTGGATCGGCCTCCCAGAATACCGCCTATCAGCTGTTCCAGGCTGCAGGAATTGCTACTGCCTGTCACTGCTGTCAACGCCCCTCATTGCTGCCACCTATTGCCACCTCCATGTGCCCCATTTTTGGCCTCTGTGCGCCCTTTTTTTGGCCTGTTTCAGACGCCAGAGATAGGCGGTGGCAGCAGCAATTCCCGCTGCCTGAAACGGGCCAAAAATGGGATGTGCGGAGGCTGAAAATGGGGCGCACGGAGGCGGTGATAGGTGGCAGCAGTGATGGGTGCCAACGGCGCTGGGTGGTGGCGATCCCCCGCAGCCTGGAACAGCTGTTAGGCGGTATTCTGGGAGGCCGATCCAACCGCCAATCAGCTGCTTGTGCTAAATCAGGCTGTGCTGAAGCTGACCAAGCTGTTTGCTGGGAGGCAGTTTTTTCCCCCCTTGTTTTCCTCCCCAAAAGCTAGGTGCATCTTATACTTCGGAGCATCTTATAGTCCGAAAAATACATAATTGACAACTGTTAACTGACTCCAAGAAAATCAAAGATGGAGGGAATACAGGTAGTCCTTGAGTTATGACCATAATGGAGCCAGCTCATTATGGTCGTTAAGACTTTGAGAGTCATAAAGCAGGTCATTATGTGACTGACCCGATTTGAATATCCTTTTTGTGGCAATCATTAAGTGAACCCACTGTTTGCTGTCAGAAGAAACCTCCAAGTAGCCTCAACGACTCTCAGAGGGAGTACTAACAACCTGATGATTGCAACGAATATAAACCTTTCCATCCTCGACCATTCAGTCAGAACTGAAGAAGCTTCTTGAGTGAGAAGCAAAACGTCTTCGAGGAAAAATAAAGAAAATCCAGTTGCCTTTTGAAAAAGCACCTTTGGGACTACTCTAACCTGGATGACTGAGAATCTCCAGAGACATACAATAAAAACATACCCATCAAAGCAATTAAAATTGCACAAGTGAAATCAAGACTAAAAACTGTTTTGAAATGATCCAACTGGCTCTCCAGACCTTTGGCTACAATACAAAGTCAAGAAGGCTGCTGGATTTTGGATTTTCGCTGTGCCCTTAAGCTTTTAAATTTAAAAGTGCAGCTTTGGGTTTTAAGTGGGGAAAAAAAATGCATTCAGGACAAGGAAATTTGTGAGAAGTTTTATCCAGAAAGATGAACTTGGTAGAACAGGTTTTTCAATGCATATTTAAATATGAATTTCGTGCATGAAGGAAAAGATTGTTGCTGTGAAAGGCAGCTACTGTTTCCCCATGGTGGATTTTGATCTTAGCACTGAATTATTGTTTCTGTCATTGTCTCCCCAGACACCGTAAAACCTCCCTGTTAAGAGAGAAACCCTGACTCTTTTTATTTCATCTAATTAGTTTGCCCGCTGCAGCCTTGGAGACGGAAAAATTGAGTTTGGTCCAGTAGCTGTCAAAAAGCCGCCCAGTTCTGCCTTAAGACAGAATATCGAATCCAGTTTTGGTCACTGTATTATAAAAAAGAGATTGAGATTTCGAAAGAAGTGCAGAGAAGAGCGACTAAGACGTTAAGGGCCTGGAGATCAAAACATACGAAGAACGGTTGCAAAAATTGGGTATGGATAGCCTAGAGAAAAAAGGACTAGGGGGACATGGTAGCAGGGTTTCAATATTTGCGGGGCTGTTACAAAGACGAGGGAGTCGAGCTATTCTCCAAAGCCCCTGAGGGCAGGATAAGAAGCAATGGATGGAAACTAATTAAGGAGAGAAGCAACTTAGACTAAGGAGATATTCCTGACAATTAAAACAATTCACCAGTTGTGGGTGCTCCTGTCTTCTTAGACGGGACAGCCACTTGTCTGGAATGATATAGGGCAGTGATGTCTAACCTTTTTGCCATCGCGTGCCAAAAAGTGGGGGGAGTGTGGGGTGTGTATGTGCCCACACCCATAATTCTATGCGCCCCGCGCATGCGTGCACCCCCTCCACTCTGCCCGCTTTTGGCACACGATGGCACAGTGGGCCTGGTAGGCCTGTTTTTTGCTCTCCCCAGGCTCTAGAGCCTTTCTAGGAGCCTGGGGAGGGCAAAAACAGCCTTCTCCACCCCCCACGGAGGCTAAAAACGGCCTGTTTGCTGACTTCTGGTCCCACTCCTAGGCCCTCCGGAAGCAGGAAACAGCCTGTTTCCCTACTTCCAGGTGGCTCAGAACGCCCAAAAATCAGCTGGCTGGCGCACGCACGGACGTTAGAGCTGAGCTCGCCTACCGATATGGCTCGTGTGCCGTAGGTTTGCCATCATGAATAGAGAGTCTCCTGCTTGAGCAGAAGGTTGGAATAGAAGACCAAGCCTTCATACTGGCTGGGGAATTCTGGGAGTTGAAGTCCACCCATCTTAAAGGGGCCAAGGTTGAAAAACACTGATTTAGATGATAATTTTTCCTCCCTATTTATGTGCTTTTATGCTCACTTGCTCAGCGGCCTGGATAATTGTATTGCTCTCCAACCTACCAGCTTATAAAAAGCTGCTGGAAACATCCTCTCCATCTTTCAGAGCCTCCACTCTGTCATTAGGTGAAGGAACTTTTCGGAGCTCCCTGAGCTGCATTTTCTCCTACTGCCTCTGAGCATTTGCTCCTTCGTGAAGAGGCTGCATTTACATGCAGAAAATATAATCAAGGACGACTGAAGGGGGCGGGGGAGGGAAAGAGTGAAATTACGCACACTGTTGGTAAAATATCCTCCCTCCCTCCCTCCCTCTCTCTCTCCCATCCATCCATCCATCCATCCATCCTTTCTCTCTTCTTGACCATCTCACTTAGATGTATGCCAAGGCAAGCTTCAAAACTACCAAGATATTTTTTTAATATTTTGCTGGCAGGAGGTAGTCTGATACTGCAGTTTGCCTGCCTGCCTGCCTGCCTATCTTCCTGCTTACCTGTCTACCTATCTACCTGTCTACTTACCTACCTATCCATCTTCTGCCTGTCAGTCTCTAACTCTCTGCCTCACTATCTACCTCTCTAGCTCTCTTTTCTCTCTTCCATCTATCCATCCATACTTTCTATACATCCATCTGTCATCTACATTATCTATCAATCATCGACATCTACCGGTATCTATCTATCTATCTATCTATCTATCTATCTATCTATCTATCTATCTATCTATCTATCTATCTATCTATCTATCTATCATCTATCTATCTATCTATCTATCTATCTATCTATCTATCTATCTATCTATCTATCATCTCTCTCATCTATCTATCATCTAATATCTATATCTATCATCTATCATCTCTCTCTCTCTCTCTCTATATATATATATATATCATCTATCTATCATCTCTATCTATCTATCTATCTATCTATCTATCTATCTATCATCTCTATCTATCATCTATCTATCATCTATCTATCATCTCTCTCTCTCATCTATCATCTAATATCTATCTATCTCTCTATCTTCTATCTCTCTCATCTATCTATCTATCTATCTATCTATCTATCTATCTATCTATCTATCTATCTATCTATCTATCTATCTATCTATCTATCTATCTATCCCCCCCTAGAAACAATAACCGAGAAACCACACACACACAGTTTTTTGTCTCCTTCCCCCTCTTTCTCAGTTCCCCATTGTTATCCTTGCCTTCTGAAGCTCTGTTTGTTCGACTTGGTTACTAAATTAACCCATTTTTCCGGCGCTGCACAATACTCTGAACTATCAGCTGACCGAATCGACTGGGCCTGCAAAGTACATAAAAATAATGAAGTCAACTGCCAAAGACAGCTTTATTTGAAACAGCTTCCGTCCTGCAACAATACTTTTACACAATCAAACCACATCTGCCTATCCCAGGTGCTGGTAGTAGGTGTTTCTCACCTTGGGAACTTCAATTGCCATGTGAGTTGAAGTCCACACATTTAAATTTCCAAAGGCTGAGAAACGTTGAACTAAGAAGAACTTCAAACCACAGAGTTTCAGGCTAGAGTGCTCCTGTGGCCTTGACCAACAAATGAATCTACTCTGGACACCAAAGAAACTCCTCTCCCTCTTCCTCTTCTCCCTCTCTCCCTTCCCCTCCCCCTGTCTTTTTCTCCCTCTCTCTCCTCTCTCCCTCCCTCCCCCTCCTCTCTCTCCCTCCCTCCGTCTTCCTCCTCTCTCTCCCTCCCACCCCTCCCCTCCCTCCCTCCTCTCCTCTCCCCTCCCCCTCCATCTCCCTCTCCTCTCTCCCTGCCCCCTCCCCTCCCTCCATCGCCCTCTCTCCTCCCTCTCCTCTCCCTCCTCCATCTTCCTCCTCTCTCCCTCCGTCTTCCTCCCTCTCCTTCCCACCCCCTCTCCCTCCCTCTTCCTCCTCTCTCCCTCCCTCCGTCTTCTTCCTTTCTCTCCCTCCCAACCCTCTCCCTCCCTCCTTCTCTTTCCTTTCCCCCTCCATCTCCCTCTCCTCTCTCCCCCTTCTCTGCCCTCTCCTCCCTCTCCCTCCCTCCCTCTTCCTCCTCTCTCTCCCTCCCACCCCCTCTCCCTTTCTCTCTCCTTCCTTCTCCTTCTTCTCCCCCTCCATCTCCCTCTCCTCTCTCCCCCTTCTCTGCCCTCTCCCATCACACTCTCTTCCTCCCCTCTCTCTCTCCCACCCTCTCCCTCCTCTCCCTCCTTCCATCTCACCCCCTTTCCTGTCCCCCCTCCCCCCTCCTCTCTCTCTCCTCTCTGTCTCATTTTCCTTGTACTTTGCCGTTATGCAGAGAACAAAAGCGAGATTTTTTTTAAAAAAAGGCAGGCTCCTGAATTTCATTGCTGAGCTGGAAATAGCTTCCTGGTGATGTGAAGGAAGGTGTCAGGACGGTGACAGCAAAAGACGAGGAAAAAAGAGGAGACCGATGCAAGTTTGCTTTGTAGCTCTTTTTCCAATTCCAATTTTTTTTGGGGGGGGGAGGGGGATTTTCCCTATGGCAAAATTGCCATCACCACGAGGTTCTTCCCAGAGGGATGCCCTAATTCCTCCCCTCCAAAAGCCCAGCCTGCTCCTTCATGTTGCTAAGCCTCAAACCTGGTCTAAAGTGTTTCTATAGCAGCGATTCCCCTAAGGTAGACTGCTTCTGAGCAAAGAAGATCCATTTAGCCCCCACAGTTCAGAGTGTTGGAAAAAATGTCCCTCTGGGTTCAGTTCCAAGCGGGGAGAAAGACACTGGAAACATGGAGAGTGCTTGGAAAGATGGTTTAATGGTGGTCAGAACCACATGGTTTGAGGTCCTGGGCAAGAAAGCACATAGATGAGAGAGAGAGAGATTTATACCCTCTCTTGGGCCCCGCCTTGGAGCTTCCTGTTCCTGTGTAAGAAATGTACTCTGGGTGGTTGTGAGATTCCCATGGGGCCATGCAGAGATAACTTTGTAGGTCGTCTTGAGTCCCAGGTCTGGTTGAATCTTGCTGGGTGATGATGTAATGAAGGGGCTTTGAGCAATTCCTATTATGGCTTAATGTCTTTGTCCTGGTTAGGATCTTGAGTGAGGGCTAATCCCATCATACCCTGAGGGTCATTGTCTTTTGTGTTGTAAATAAGCGGGCCCAGCCTTTGTCTTGTAGATAGGTTGGCACCAAAATATCTGCTGGGGGATGGGTGGGTGGTGGTGGCAGGGAGCCGAGGCTCTATGTCTTTAAAAACATGTTTCTCCTTTAGGGAAAATACAATATTCTGCCTTTTTAATATTTCCTAGAATATTTCATTTTCCTAGGAGCGGGGTGGGTGCTAACTTCCTAGAAGAGGCTGCCTGTTAAGACTGGCACGGTTAGGAGCTTCATTCAGTCTGTTCAGAGATTCAGAGATAGAGTCCTGACCAGCACCCAAAATATGCTTGTTCTACAAATTAATTTTTTTCCTTCCTTCCATCCATCCTTCCTTCCTTCCTTCCCTCCTCTTTTCTTTTTCTCTTTCTCTTTCTTCCTTCCCTTCCCTTCCTTATTTGCTCCCTCCTTCCTTCCCTTCCCTTCTTCTTCTTTCCTTTCTTCTTCCTCTCTCCTCCTATTCCTCCGCCTCCTTTCGTTTTTTCTTTTCTCAGTCCTTCCCTTCCCTTCCCTTCCCTTCCCTTCCCTTTCCTTTCCCTCCTCTCCTCCTTTCCTTTCTTTCCTTTCCTTTCTCTTCCCTCCTCTCCTCTCCTCCTTTCCTTTCCTTTCCTTTCCTTTCCTTTCCTTTCCTTTCCTTTCCTTTCCTTTCCTTTTCTTTCCTTTCCTTTCCTTTCCTTTCCCTTCCCTTCCTTCCCTTCCTTTCCTTCTGTTCCTTTCCTTTCCCCTTCCTTCCTTTCCTTTCCCTCCCCTCCCCTCCTCCTTTCCTTTCCTTCCTAATTTGCTTCTTCCTCCCTCCCTCCCTCCCTCCCTCCCTCCCTCTCTCCCTCCTTCCTTCTTCTTCCCTCCCTCCTATTCCTCCCTCCCTTCCTCTTTCCTCATCCGTCTTGCCTTAAAGTGTATCATAATGCACAGGCAGTAATCAGTTGCAGTGGGGAAAACACCTATTACACGTGTAGGTTCTGGGTCCGTGTTCAGCGTCCGTGTTCAGCATCTGCCAGAGCTTCCTGTGTTACTTATTGATGAAGTTATCAGAACGTTTCATTCACGCCCCCCCCTGCCCTCCCCCCCCCCCCCGGTCTCAGGACTGACTTTGGGCAGAGCACAAAAGGATGAAAACCCAAGCCAATCAGAAGTCGACAGTCACCAAAGTCGTTGGGAGTCAGGCGGCCCCTAAATGGAATAAATAAATAAACAAGCTGGAAAAAAAAAAAAGAATATAAAAAAAAAAGGTGGCAAAACATACCCAACGCCAATTATAGGAAGGACAAATTCACAGCGACAGCCTCACCTCACCTCTAGATCGCACGCCCAGGGTTTGTTTGCCAAACTCAACTTAGATGAAAAGCGCAGGTAGAGCCACAGGTAAAGGAACTAAAAAAAGATTGCAAGCACCAAGGTTAGAGCCAGCAGTGGGGCTGTTCCCCTTGGCAGGATCTGAAGAATTTCACGAATAGTTTTGTTTACCCTATCCAGAAATAATAGCGAGAACGTTCATTACGATTAATCGAAGTGGGGAGGGGGGGCAGCGTGATGACCCAGCAGTTAAAACTCTGGGTTCTCAGCTGGAAAGTGTGGTGGCTTGCTAGCCGCCAACTCCTCAGAATCAGAGGAGGAGGAAGCATGGGATGAGAGAGAGAGAGAGAGAGAGAGAGAGAGGAGAGAGAGAGAGGAGAGAGAGAGAGAGAGAGAGAGAGAGAGAGAGAGAGAGAGGAGAGAGAGAGAGAGAGAGAGGAGAGAGAGAGAGAGAGAGAGGAGAGAGAGAGAGAGAGAGAGAGAGATATGGAGCCTGGGCTGTCTGTCAGCCCTTAGATGGAGAGTCAACAACCCCCAGGTCAGGAGGTGGCTGATGAGGAAGAGGAGGAACAGCTGGGTCTAGTGCCTGAAACGTGCAGAAGGCAGAGGAGAGAGAGCAGTGGAAATCTGTGGGCCGGTCCTCGGGACGGAAGAGCCACTGCTGCTAGCGAAGCTCCACCCTAGCTCTGGGGATAAAAAGCAGGCAGAGATGAATAGATGTGGCAGATAACTATTCAGCTCCCTGCTGGACAGACTTGTTAGCCTGCGTTGAGACACAAACTTTTTGCCGGGGTTGCTGGTGCTCCTAATAGAGGAATCATTGCTTCAACTACAGAGGTTTTGTAGTGTTTATGGAGCTGGGTCACAACAGAAAGCCAGCAGCCCAGGTAAGAGAGCCAAGCACCATGTGACAGGTGAGCTCCTGTCCTCACCTCAGCTCCTGCCAATCTAGCAGTTTGAAAGCATAAAAATCAGGGATGAAATCTGTTAATCTGTTAAATACTGATCTGTTGTTTTTAAGATTGCAGATTAATGCGCAAATGCCCCAGGCTCTGTGGTGTGTAAGTGTACAAATATGGAACTGACATGGCTTGGAAATAAGTCAGACGATGGCATCTCACTTTCACAGTTGGGTGCCAACCGAGGGGCGGAGCTCCTGGCTGATGGGGAGGAGCTTAGCAGGAATTCCCACCAGAAAACTTTGTTTCACCTTTCGTCTTTGCCCAGCACTGAGCAAGGTTGATGCTCAATAATTGTGGTAGCGCTGGAAAACCTCCAACAATTTGTATTTGTCTAAAGGAACTTGCCCTGTTCGTCATTTGTTTTTGTCCCTTCTGGGGAAAAAAGGCAAACATTTGCTTGGGTTTTTAAACTCTGGCATCTGCCTTTGCCAAACCAACTTTTACCGTATTGCTTCTGAAAGAGCCTCGGCAGCTGAATTCTGCCAAACTTGGGGGGGGGCACGGTGGGAACAGAGGAGAGAGACAAAAGGGAGAGGATAAAGAATCCCATCTACTTTCCCAGTGGAGAAGGTAGGCCTTGCATTATGACCACAGTTGAGCTTCACATTTTCTGTTGCTAAATGAGTTTTTGTCCCGTTTTAAGACCTTCCTTGCTGCACTAAATTAACTGTTTAAGATCGAGGACTACCTATATCGACTGTTTTGAATGATGTGTAAATACAGCTTATCTCTCTGTGCCTGTTGATAGCTGATTTGTCTGCAGAGTATGCATATTAATTGGAAGCAGACACGAATCCTCCAGTGTTCCTCTTATGTTTATTTGATCTGGGAAGAAAGCAGTGGTGAAATCTTCCCTGGTTTGCCAACAGTTTGCTGCCTGTGCATGAGCGCTGCGCGCCAAGCGTGCGCTGCATGCACACATGCACAATACATACCAAATGCACACTGTGCGCATGTGCAGTGTGTACCAAATGCACGATGTAGAAGTAAAACAGCGAGGGTGCTGGGAACAGCTCTGCCGCGTGATTTAGATTCACTAGAGAGCAGGATTTCCTGCTTTCTAGCAATTTTAAATTGCATGGCACAGCTGATCGTCAGAAATACCGGTTCGAAGGAACCAGTAGCTTTTTTTTTTTACTACCGGTTCGTCTGAACCTGTAGTTTTTATCACTACCAGTTCACCCGAACCGGTAGCATTTCACCACTGGAAGAAAGGTTCTTTGCTACTCTAGTGAGCAGAGATGAAAGCCGAGAACAGACCATGGTTTGCAAGCCAAGATTGAGTCCCTGCCATTCCTTGTCCTGCAAAAAAATAAAATTAAAAAAAATCAGGGAATCAGGTAGTGCTTGATTTATAACCATTCATTTAGTGACAATCGAAAGTTACAATGGCACTGAAAAAATTGAGATAGGGACGTTTTTCACAGTTACAACCATTGCAGCATCCCCAGGGACCAGTTGTGGGTTGCCTCCGGTTCGGAAGAACCGGTAGTAAAATCGGCAGGAGGCTCCACCCACTGACCTGGATGTTGTTGTGTCCCCGATCCCACGCACACACACACTCAGACAGTTGGGGGTTAAATAAGCTGGCAGGCAACCAAGTAGTCCGATAAGATGCTTGGCAGCAATCCCAGCAGCTGCTTGCCAAGACCTTTATTAACGTAGCAGAAAAATACACACCACAAGTGTCCAGAAATAATAGCCAAAGCTGAGATGCAGGAATATTTGTTTTTGTCCGTCACAGAGTTGAAGGCTGAACTCACTCTCTTTTATAGCCTGTGGGGTGTGGTCCAGCTAATCACAGCCACGCCTTTTCTTCTGCTGCGCATGCCTGTCTCTGCGATGCTGGCGAGGGTCCAGCCAAAACTCATTACCCTCATCACTGTCCACCTGTGGCTGCGGGGACGAGCTTGGCTCTGGGCCTATCACTTGCCCTTCGGTGTCCTCCAGAGGCATTGCCAGAGAAGAGGGTCCTGGAGAAGGAGGCCTTGCCAACTCCTCTCCCTCACTCTCAGAGTCCTCTCCTGCTGATGACAAAGGCTCAGGCAACGGAGTCACAACAGATGTCATCATAGGTGATCTATGCATGCACCATGTGAACCAGTAGTAAAGGTAAGTAGACCCTGCCAGGGACGCGTGATCAAAATTTGGATGCTTGGCAACTGGCTCGTATTTATGACGGTTGCAGTGTCCCGGGGTCATGTGATCCTCCTTTTGTGACCTTCTGACAAGCAAAATCAATGGGGAAGCCAGATTCACTTAGCAACCAGGATTATTAATTTATCAACTACACTGATTCACTTAATAACTGGGGCAAGAAAGGTCGTACAATAGGGCAAAACTCCCTGAACAACTGTTTCCCTCAGCAACAGAAATCTGGGGCTCCGTTGTGGTCGTAAGTCGTAAGAAGAGTGGTCGTAAGAAGAAGGGTTTTTTTCTGATGGAGAATTGCTGCCAATTGGAGGTGGCAATTCTAAATTACTTATTTACTTATTACATTTACCTAGTCTCACTACCATTTATTTATTTGTTACATTTATTTATTCATTTATTACATTTATTTATTTATTGTTATCATTTATTTATTTATTTGTTGTTTATTTATTTAGTACATTTATTTAGCCACACTGGTGAAGCAGGTCTGGGCAGCTTTCCAACATGATAAAAAGTTAAAGTTAAAGGTTCCCCTCGCACATATGTGCTGGTCGTTCCTGGCTCTAGGGGGCAGTGCTCATCTCCGTTTCGAAGCCAAAGAGCCAGCGGTGTCCGAAGACGTCTCCATGGTCATGTGGCCGGCATGACTCAACGCCAAAGACGCACGGAACGCTGTTATCTTCCCACCAAAGGTGGTCCCTATTTTTCTACTTGCATTTTTTACGTGCTTTCGAACTGCTAAATTGGCAGAAGTTGGGACAAGTAACGGGAGCTCACCCCGTTACGCGGCAGCACTAGGGATTCAAACCGCTGAATTACCGATCTTTCGATCGACAAGCTCATTGTCTTAGCCACTGAGCCGCCGTGTCCCTTAACATGATAAAAAGACAACTATCAAATAGTTATAATTAAGAAAGGTTAAACAGGAAATTGAAAACTAGAAATTGCAACGGTCGTAAATACAAGCTCATTGCCGAGTGCCCGGATCGCGAACTCACGACCGTCGGGAAACTGGGACCGTTGCTAAGTTACTTTTTTTCAGGACTGCCATAACTTTAAACGTTCGCTAAATAAATGGTCATAAGTCGAGGGCTACTCGTATTGTGGAACCCAGAACGTAGGTTAAATCAGTCGTCGCGCCAAATTGTGAACAAAAGTGGGAACACGGCCTCTCCTTTTTTTTTTTTTTAATGTGCCAACAATGCGGGGTTTGTCTGTGGGGGCAACAGAGACGTCCTATGTTCTCCTCCGAGGTCCAGTTGCAAAAGTAAAAATAGAACTACCGCAAAGAAGAACTCCCGTTTCTGCACATGGAAATCTCTACGCAATTTGCAACAGAGCAGATGGAAGGTGCAGGTGTGGGACAGAATGAGTGGAGAAGGTGTCACAGCTCATAGCTGTTGAGAAAAGTTCAGATGAAAGCTCGCGGTTATGCAACTGGTGTTCTTCGCCACCCCAGCATTTTCTAAATGTCCTTCTCACCAGCTGGCGATGGGTGCTGCTGATATCAGGCACAACTTTAAGCAATTGTCGGAGAGATCTTTATTCGGTGGGGGCTGAAATCAGACCCAAGCATCCATCCATCCATCCGTCTGTCTGTCTGTCTGTCTCTCTATCTATCTCTCTATCTCTCTTTCTATCCATCCACTGGTGGGCTGCAACCGATTTAACAACCGGTTCGGGGAGCGTGTGCCTAATGCACTTGCGTGCAGCGTTCAAAATACAGCAATTTGAAGCTCAGCTGCTTACCTTTTAAGGCAGCCCCGGTAAGTAGAACAGCGGAGGTGCGAAAATCAGCTGCGCTGCGTGAATCAGCTGAGCCAGAAAGGAAATATAGGACAGGATAGGGGGAGCGGGGCCAGCTGATTGCCGGAACTAGCGGTTCACCCAATCAGGCTGAACCGGCTAAATCCCAAGCAACTCTCTCTCTCTCACCTATCTATCTATCTATCTATCTATCTATCTATCTATCTATCTATCTATCTATCTATCTATCTATCTTATCTATCTATCTCTATCTCTATCATCTCTTTCTCTCTCTGTGTCTTTCATCTCTCATCTCTATATATCTATCTTCTATCTTATCTCTATCTATCATCTCTATCTATCTATCTATCTATCTATCTATCATCTATCTATCTATCTATCTATCTATCTATCTATCTATCTATCACCTCTCTCTCCTCTCATCTCTATATATCTTCTTCTATCTATCTCTATATCTATCTATCTATCTATCTATCTATCTATCTATCTATCTATCTATCTATCTATCATCTCTCTCGCTCTCATCTCTATCTTCTATCTATATCTATCATCTCTCTCTCTCATCTCTCATCTCTATATATCTATCTTCTATCTATCTCTATCATCTCTATCTATCTATCTATCTATCTATCTATCTATCTATCTATCTATCTATCTATCTATCTATCACATCTTTCTCTCTCTCTCTCTCTCTCTCTCTCTCTCTCTCTCCTCTCTATATATCTATCTCATCTATCATCTATCACATTGATATGTCTGCCCATTTTACAAGAAGCAATTCTGGGTGGTGTACAACAATCAATAAAAATATATATATATATACTAACCCTCATTATTGAAATATAATGTTCAATACGAAAAATACCCTAAAGATTTGAAAAATATGCAAACCACAGGGAAGGAATAAAATTTCAACCCCAATGGAGCCATCTAAGAAGTTCTTCAGTTCCCTGGGACTTTCAAGGTTGGTGACACAACCAGATCGGGAGGGACTTCCGAAATGGAAACAGGAAATAATTCCTCCCTCTTGAAGATTAGGCTCTTTCGGCACAAAGTCTTCTTCCGTGCCTTTGGTTCTTGTCCTTAGACGTTATGGAGAACAGATATCTACCCCCACCAGTGGTGAAATCCTACCAGTTCGCATTGGTTTGGGCAAATCAGTAGTGATAAAAGATACCAGTTCAGCGAACCGGTAGTAAAAAAAAGCTATCCCGAACCGATATTTCCGATGATCAGCTGTGCCGTACAATTTATATTCGCTAGAAAGCAAGAAATCCTGCTTCCTAGCGAATCTGAATAGCACGGCACAGCTGTTTCCCCCCCTCGGTGTTATACTTACCTTAAAAAGTATACTTTTCCGGTGCAAAGCATGCACATGTGCAGTGTGTGTTTGGCATGCACCATGCATGCGTGGGCAGCAAACCGGTCACAAACTGTGGAGGATTTCACCACTGCCCCCCCCATCTCCTCTAGACCAGCCCAAGGATTCCTTCAATGTGCATCCCTCATGGCTTCTGTTTCCAAAAAGAATAGTTGGAAGTGGAGTCCTGGCTCACTGGGGCTGATGCTTCTTGCAACCCCATTCTGCGCTGCCTGCTGTCGAAGGATGCCACTATAATTTATGAGGTGTCCTTGCCTGCTGGGCCCAGATGGTATTGAGATGCATCCCTGATGAGGAGAGGGCCTTTCAGAAGACAAATGCCAGTGGCATGAATCTTTTAAATCTCCTTGGGATGTAATGGGACGGCAATGGCAGCCTTTTGCAGCTCCCTCTGCTAAGCTTCTTGGCATTGGCATGTTCCCATGAAAGGAGAGAGAGAGAGAGACAGAGACAGAGACAGACAAAAAAACAGAAAGTTGAAAGAGTGAGAGAAAGAGAGAGAGAAAAAAATAGAGAAAGACTGAGAGAGAAAGAGAGAGAGAGAGAGAAACCAGAGAAAGAGAGAGAGAGAGTGGGAAAGAGAGAGAAAAAATAGAGAAAGACTGAGCGAGAAAGAGAGTGAGAAACCAGAGAAAGGGGGGGAAGAGAGAGAGGGGGGGAAAGAGAGAGAGAAATCAGGGAGAGAAAGAAAGAAAAGAAAGAGAAATTGAAAGAGTAAGAGAGAAAGTGTGAGAAAGAATAGAGGGAGAGAAAAATCGGAAAAAGAGAGAGAAAGAGATAGAAATTGAAAGAGAGGGAAAAAGTCGGGGAGAGAGACAGAAGTCAAGGAGAGAAAGAGAAAGAAAAGAAAGAAAAATTGAAAGAGGGAGAGAGAAAGTGTGAGAAAGAAGAGAGGGAGAGAGAAAAATCAGGGAAAGAGAGAGAAAGAGATAGAAATTGAAAGAGAGAGAGGGAGAGCGAGAGAGCGCTGCTATTTCATCATAGTCACAAAAGAAGGAAAAATGGCATTTGCTGAGTAACAGAGAGAGTAGCATATATTGGGGAGACAGAGCTGGGCATGCTGGCTGACTTTCATGTGTAAGTGGGACTAGCATTTACTGTCTCCTGGTGACTGCCCCAAAGTCCCCTAGCTGGCTTTTATACCTCAAGTGGGACTAGAATTCACAATCACCTGGCTTCTATCTGGTGTCTTTGACTAGACCAAATACCACTTTGGACCAAGTAATAGTACCGGTGTTATTAACCCTGAGAACTTTAAAATGTGTGGACTTCAGCTCCCAGAATTCCCCAGCCAACTCAGGGAATTCTGGGAGTTGAAGTCCATACATCTTAAAGTTCTCCAGGTTGGAAAATGGTGGACATAACATGCCTTTACTAATTTTCCCTGAGCCACGTCCAGCATATGCTCAGGATACGCCACTCCCTTAATGTGACGGACATGTCTTCGGACAGCGCTGGCTCTTCGGCTTTGTAATGGAGATGAGCACCGCCCCTTAGAGTCGGGAATGACTAGCACATATGTGCGAGGGGAACCTTTACCTTTTTAAATGACTTAGATGAAGAAATAGAAGGGGAACTCATCAAATTTGAGGATGACACTAAACTGACAGGAATAGCCAACACCCCAGCAGACAAACTCAGGATCCAAAATGATCTTAATAAATTTGAACAATGGGCCCTATCCAACAAAATGAATTTTAACGTGGAGAAAAGCAAAGCTTTATGTTTAGGCAGGAAAAATCAAAGATACAAGCACAGATTAGGCGAGACCTGGCTCAAAAACAGTAACTCTACATGGGGCTGCCCTTGAGGGCCACGCGGAGGCTTCAACTGGTAGCCGCGCGGGTTGTGATGGGAGAATCCCGATACTCCCATGTTACACCCCTCCTGCACGACTTGCATTGGTTGCCGGTTGCCCTCCGGGTGAGATTCAAGGTGCTGGTGATAACCTATAGAGCCCTACCTGGCTTAGGCCCAGGATATTTGGCAGACCACCTGCAGCCAGCAACGACATCCCATCGCCCGGTCCGCATCCATAGAGAGGCCCTGCTCAGGGTGCCGTCGGCTAGACAGTGTCGGCCGGCAGCCCCCAGGGGTAGAGCCTTCTCTACGGGTGCGCCCACCCTCTGGAATCGACTCCCCTTGGAGCTCCGGTTGGCTCCTGACCTTCGCCCCTTCTGCCGCGAATTAAAAACTTGGTTATTCAAGTTCCCCGACCTGGACTGATGGGGTTTTAAGGGTTTTAAATTTTAGTGGGTCTAATTAGATTTTAATTTTGTACTATAGCTTTGTGAATTTTATTATTGTGAGCCGCCGAGTCCATTGGAGATAGGGCTGCATATAAGCCAAATAAAATAAATAAATAAATTGTGAGAGGGACCTTGGAGTCCTAGTGGACAATCACTTGAATATGAGCCAGCAGACAAAATATAAGCCACACTAGCCTCCTCGCTGTCTGAATCAGCTACGAGCTGCACAGGCCGCCTACAGGCCACAACAGCATAGAATCAAAATTATGTGAAGTATTAGCACCACTTTATAAAGCCTTAGTAAGACCACGCCTGGAATACTGCAGTCAGTTTTGGTCACCACATTACAAAAACAAAAACAAAAAACAACAACGTTGAGACTTTGGAAAAAGTTCAGACAGACAAGAGCAACTAAGATGATCAAAGGCCTGGAGATGAAACCATATGAAGAGTGGCTGCAGATTTTGGGCCTGGTTTGTCTAAAGAAAAGAAGAATTAGGGGCGACAAGGGTACTTTCTTCCACCAGTGGTGGACTTGTCCGTTAACTAGACGCTATTGGGGGAAAATACAACAGTGGCTGATGGAAATAACAGATGTGAGCGTTCCCCTTCATCCCGACCTCTACTTGCTTGGAATAAGACCAGACTACATTGATAACAAAGATTGGTATATATTTGTCCATGTCTCAACAGTGGCGAGAATGGCATTTGCCCAACTATGGAAAGATGCAGATACGCCCCCCCGATCATCTGATAATAAACAAGATTCTCCGATGTGCTGAGATGGATAGATTAACGTATATTTTAAAAGACAAGAAAGATTCAATATACAATAGAAGTTGGGACAAATGCTTTGTCTGGCTCAAAAGAAGGTTAAACCTAGGAAATGGGTGACAAGATCATCCATTTAGATTAATTAGATATTTATTAGGCTGTATGATTTCTTAAAATTTCAACCAAAACAGGCTAACTGTTTTGTAGATAGTTAGTAGAAATTGACTCTATTGAAAAGTTTGGTTTGGATGACACTAGTTATTATTAATTGGAGAGTGAGCTTAACTCCCGGTTAGTCATGTTTGTTGTTTCGTTTTAGTCTTGTGCTTATATGTTTCTACATTTCACCATTTATATTGTTTCCCAATTTTCATTTTGTGTTAATTTTAATGTAAATATTTAATAAAGATTTAATTAAAAAAAAAAAGGATAGCGGTCTTCCAGTATTTGAGGGGCTGCCCCAATGAAGAGGGGGTCAAATTATTCTCCAAAGCATCAGAGGGCAGGACAAGAAACAATGGTTGGAAACTAATCAAAGAGAGAAGCAACCTGGAATGAAGGAGAAACTTCCTAACAGTGAGGACAATTAACCAGTGGAACAGCTTGCCTCCAGAAATCGTGGGCGCTCCATTACTGGAGGTGGGCGGAGCCTATTGCAGTCGATGCTACCGGTTTGCCCGAATCAGACAGAACGAGCTGAATCTAATTATTGCTTCCAGTGCTATTCTATCTTTCCCCATCTCCTCCAATTGTTAAGATCTGTCGTTCGCCATGTGTGTGTCTCTCCCTTTCTTTCACTCATCTCCATTCCTCCCTTTCCTCTTTTCTCCTTCACAATATTAAAGCACTTAATCTCTTCTGCAGAGCCCTTCAGCTCCGTTACCTTGTCCTTATCTTCGTCAGGGAACACGGAAAAAGAAAGAGAGAGTTCTTGAAATTCCGTTTGCGAACTACGGCCCTCACTTTCCTCTGAAGCATCCTTCAGAACAATGCTGCCTTAACCCCCCAGCGCAGATAGTCCTCGACGTACGACCACCATTCAGCCCAAAATTTCTGTGGCTAGGGGAAACCGTTGTTAAGTGAGTTTGGCCCCATTTTAACAATCTTCCTTGCCACAGTTGTTAGGTGAATGATTGCAGTTGTTAAGTTAGTAACATGGCTTTCCCCATTGACTGGGCTTGTCTGAAAGTCACAAAAGGTGATCATAAAGAATAGAAATAGAAATAATAGGAATAGGAATGACTTGGCCTGGCCTGGCACAGCGCAGCACAGCACAAAACACAATAGAATAGAGTAGAAAATAGAATAGAACAGAAAATAGAGTAAAGTAGAGTAGAGTAGAGTAGAGTAGAGTAGAGTAGAGTAGAACAGAAAATAGAGTAGAGTAGAGTAGAGTAGAGTAGAGTAGAGTAGAGTAGAGTAGAGTAGAGTAGAGTAGAGTAGAGTAGAACAGAACAGAACAGAACAGAACAGAACAGAACTGAACTGAACTGAACTGAACTGAATAGGACAAGGAACAAAGAACAAGGACAAAGGATAGGATAGGATAGGATAGGATAGGATAGAATAGAATAGAATAGAACAAGGAACAAAGAATAGAATAGAATAGAATAGAATAGAATAGAATAGAATAGAATAGAATAGAATAGAATAGAACTGTATTATTAGAATAGAACAGAATAGAATAGAATAGAACTGTATTATTAGAATAAAATAGAATAGAATAGAATAGAATAGAATAGAATAGAATAGAATAGAATAGAATAGAATAGAATAGAACTGTATTATTAGAATAGAATAGAATAGAATAGAATAGAATAGAATAGAATAGAACTGTATTATTAGAATAGAATAGAATAGAATAGAATAGAATAGAATAGAATAGAACTGTATTATTAGAATAGAATAGAATAGAATAGAATAGAATAGAATAGAATAGAATAGAATAGAATAGAAAATGATATGGAATATGGAATATGGAATATGGAATATGGAATATGGAATATGGAATATGGAATGGAATAGAATAGAATAGAATAGAATAGAATAGAATAGAATAGAATAGAATAGAATAGAATAGAATAGCTTTACTGGCCAAGTGAGATTGGACACATAAGGAATTTGTCTCTGATGCATGACCTCAGGATATCGCAGCCGTCATAAATATGAGTCACTTGCCAAACATCTTAATTTTGATCACGTGGCCACGGGGATGCTGCAACGGTCAGAAGCATGGAAAACGGTCACAAGCCACTTTTTTCATTGCCGTTGTAACTTCAAACAGTCACTAAACGAACCATTTTACGTCAGGGGCTACCGGTACCTGTATCTCCCCGAATCCAGGTGTCGATGAGCATTTGAATACATAGCAGAGATAACCTCCTAAATCTATTCATTGCCCATCGACAAGGGGAGGAAGGGTCCAGAAAGTTGGCATTTTGGCTGTGATTTTTATGAAACCAAGGCAAGGGGCTTGGAGGAAGCAGAATGAAAGAAATTTTTTAAAATCAGGATACTTCCTCCTTCACCTGGGCCCACCTTCCCAAGGCCTTCTCCCTAGGGCAAGGTGAAATGGAAACGCAGACCGCCTAATGCAATAAAACAATAAACAGCCAAAGCCTCTCAGGGCTGAACAGAAATGCAAAAGAGAATTTAATTTCTGGAGGCCTCCAAGGCTCAAGCATCAAAGCAGGGACCAAAAGAAGAAAGCGGATTTTGATTTTGCACAGCAAGGGAACACAAGATCCTTAAGAGAGGGTCTGAACAGCGGAGGGTGGGGGGGTGGGGGGGGAGGTAAGGAAGGCTAATAGAAAAGAAAAAGAATAGAATAGAATAGAATAGAATAGAATAGAATAGAATAGAATAGAATAGAATAGAATAGAATAGAATAGAATAGAATAGAATAGAACAGAATACAATACAATACAATACAATACAATACAATAGGAATAAAATAGAATAGAAAAGAACAGAACAGAACAAAATAGGAATAGAATAAGAATTGAATTATTAGAATAGAATAGAATAGAATAGAATAGAATAGAATAGAATAGAATAGAATAGAATAGAATAGAATAAGAATTGAATTATTAGAATAGAATAGAATAGAATAGAAGAGAATAGAATAGAATAGAATAGAATAGAATAGAATAGAATAGAATAGAATAGAATAGAATAGAATAGGAATAGATTAAGAATTGAATTATTAGAATAGAATAGAATAGAATAGAATAGAATAGAATAGAATAGAATAGAATAGAATAGAATAGAATAGAATAGAATAGAATAGTAGAATAGAATAGAATAGAATAGGAATAGATTAAGAATTGAATTATTAGAATAGAATAGAATAGAATAGAATAGAATAGAATAGAATAGAATAGAATAGAATAGAATAGAATAGAATAGAATAGAATAGAATAGAATAAGAATAAGAATTGAATTATTAGAATAGAAATAGAATAGAATAGAATAGAATGGAATAGAATAGAATAGAATAGAATAGAATAGAATAGAATAGAATAGGAATAGATTAAGAATAAGAATTGAATTATTAGAATAGAATAGAATAGAATAGAATAGAATAGAATAGAATAGAATAGAATAGAATAGAATAGAATAGAATAAGAATTGAATTATTAGAATAGAATAGAATAGAATAGAATAGAATAGAATAGAATAGAATAGAATAGAATAGAATAGAATAGAATAGAATAGAATTCTTTATTGGCCAAGTGTGATTAGACACAAGGAATTTGTCTTTGGTGCATATGCTCTCAGTATACATAAAAGAACAGATATGTTCATCAAGAATTATAAGGTACAATACTTAATGATAGTCATAGGATATTAAATAAGCAATCAAATCATATTTCACTGCCGAAAAATTGCTAAGAAACTCGTTTCAGGTTTTGGAATTATGCGTGACGCACTTTTCTTTTCTTTCCGAATTAGAACTGATCCATCCGGAATCCTCAGTTGGATTTATCGCTCGGTAATTCACGCGGGTTATGCACGCGATGCCTCTGTTCGGTGCCTTTGTTTCTCTTGTCTTTTCCTCTGGATCCAAGCGGCCAACGGATAACTCTCTAAAACAAAAATAACTGATCCCGCAGGGCTCTGATGGTGCAGTATCTCTCCCCCCCCCACGCCCCCCGCAGACATACAGACACACACATCCTGTAAAACACAGGGTGAAATGGATCTTGTTTAATCAGGCGCACGACTGAATCATGCTGCTATGGGGGCTAAAGTGTTATTGCCTCTAGTAACTATCAGATAACAGCTTCAAAGTGGAAATCAGAAAATACGGCACCCGGCAGAAGTCAGGGCTACAAACGACAAACTGGCTGCCGAATGAAACCTTAAACTCAGATTCTGAACAAATGACGGTTAACGGCTACCTCCGAGGCAAGGTGCAAATTGTAAACTCTTATTTTTGGTGAATCTGATGGCCTGTGGCACGGGTGAAATCCAGCAGGTTCTGACAGGTTCTGGAGAACTGGCAAATACCACCTCTGGCTGGCCCCAGGAGTGGGGTGGGAATGGGGATTTTGCAATATCCTTCCCTCAGGAGTGAGGTGGGAAGGGGGATTTTGCAGTATTCTTCCCCTGCCACGTCCACCAAGCCACACCATCCCCACCAAGCAACGCCTACAGAACCGGTAGTAAAAAAATTTGGATTTCACCACTGGCCCATGGGTCCAAATTGGGAAAGAACCCCGGGCCAAAGACAATCTAAAATCTTTTATTACTTTGTTTTATTGCCTTTTCACTGTTTCATCTGCTTTAATTAGATAGTCCTCGACTTACAACGGTTTTACAACAGTCCTCGACTTAACAACAATTTAGATGCAGGATATTGTACTAAATGACTGTTCGACTTACAACAATTCAGAGGCGGGACATTTCAGGACTGTTCAAAGTTACGACGGCACTGAAAAAAGTGACTTATGACCGTTTTTCGCACCATTGACCGTTGCAGCATCCTCAGGGTCAAGTGATCAAAATTCAGACTCTTGGCAACCGATGCATATTTATGACGGTCGCAGTCTCCTGGGGTCGTGAGATCCCCTTTTGTGACTTTCTGACAAGCCAAGTCAACGGGGAAGCCGGATTCACTTAAGGACTGTGTTACCAATTGAACAACTGGTATTTAACAATGAATCAGTGCAGAGCCAGAGCCCTGGTGGATACCAGAGCCTTGGTGGCGCAGCTGACTAAAGTGTTGTTAAAGTAGCACTTAGCTATCAGCTGCCTGCAATTACTGCGAGTTCAAATCTCACCAGGCTCAAGGTTGACTCAGCCTTCCATCTTTTCGAGGTAGGTAAAATGAGGACCCGGATTGTGGGGGCAATAAGATGACTTTGTATAAAATAGAACACTGCTCAGGGGAGGCCCAAAAGCCCTATTAAGCAGGTATATACAAAAGTATGAAGGCTATTGCTTAACGCATTGTAAGCCGCCCTGAGTCTCCGGAGAAGGGCGGCATATAAATCAAACCAACGAACCAACCAACCAACAAACCTGGTAAGAAAAGTAGTAAAATGGGGCAATACTCACTGAACAACTGTCTCACTTAACGACATAAATTTGGGGCTTAATTGTGGTCATAAGTCGAGGACTACCTATATACCTGTTTCCCCTGAAAATAAGACATCTCCTGATAATAAGCCCAATCGGGCTTTTGAGCGCATGTGCTAAAATAAGCCGCCTCACCGAAAATAAGCCCTCCCCGAAAATATTTAAACACACAGCTGGAAATCAGGTAAGACGGCAAGAGGAGCCCCATCTTTCTCCACGCACCCCAAAATAATAAGACCTCCCCGAAAATAAGGCCAAGCGTTTATTTCGGGATTCAAAAAAAAATAAGACAGGGTCTTATTTTTGGGGAAACACGGTAGCTATCTAGTGCACCACATCCGGGAAAAAGGCAGAAATATGAAGCAAATATGCCTTAAGACCTCTTGGGATAACATCAGCAATGACATTCAGGAAGCTTAGAAGCGATCGTTGATAACCATCACATTCTTAATACTCGATTTGGAAACGGAGAAGAAAATGACAGTTACAGCATGTCATACTTGCTGAAGCTTTAAGCCCTGCAGAGAATTAACTTACCTGGTGTTGTGGTCCATCGGCTGCCTTCGGAGTTGACAGCAGAGTTGGACAGTGAGGAGTCTGGGGAGGACCACGGGCCAGTCCTGGAGTCTGGGGAAGGCTCGGACGAGGGCTCTGCATCGGAGGCAGAGAAAGGATGTTCGTGCTGCCTCCCGAGCCTCCAGAGTTGGACCTCAGCGAGGCAAAGGAATAGAAGAAGCCTGTTCCCAGTTTGCACATGCGCAGAGCTGCCAGAAGACAAGTACAGTTAAAACAGAAGGGACGACTAAGGAGTAAGGCCTGGAGATGATTGGCCACTCCCATAAGACTTAAAAGAGGAGCAAAGGCATGCGGGCCTTTGCAGGAAGCAACCTTGTTAATTCTGTGCAGTTTAAAGCCTGAAGCTCTGTTTGATTCTGGACTCTGTGTGGCTTTGCCAACTAGGTCTTTGGCAGCGTGTCAAGGGAGATAAAGGTGGGTGGTTATCAGCCTTATCCCGAAGGACTCTTTACAACTATTTGGGACGCATCTGTGAATGAGTAATAAAAGAGATTTTTGGGACTACTGGTGTGTTTTACTGAGTCAGGAAGCCTAGATAAGAATTCCTGGAAAACAGGTGTCCTCAAATACAGGTAGATACAGATACAGATTAACAGAGTTGGAAGGGATCTTGTAGGTCTGTGATGGCGAACCTATGACACGCGTGCCAGAGCCAGCTGATCGCTGGGCTTCCAAGGCACGCATGCAGCCCGGCCAGCTGGTCATCGGATTTCCAGCGCTCTGGCACGCCCATGCGTGCATGCATCTCCATGCACACCAGGGTTGAAATCCAGCACGTTCTGACAGGTTCTGGAGAACCGGTAGGAGAAATTTTGAGTAGTTCGGAGAACCTGCAGGCTGGCCCCAGAGTGGGGTGGGAATGGAGATTTTTCAGTATCCTTCCCCTGGAGTGGGGTGGGAATGGAGATTTTGCAGTGTCCTTCCCTTGGAGTGGGGTGGGAATGGGGATTTTGCAGTATCCTTCCCTTGGAGTAGGGTGGGAATGGAGATTTTTCAGTATCCTTCCCTTGGAATAGGGTGGGAATGGAGATTTTTCAGTATCCTTCCCCTGGAGTGGGCTGGGAATGGAGATTTTGCAGTGTCCTTCCCTTGGAGTGGGGTGGGAATGGGGATTTTGCAGTATCCTTCCCTTGGAGTAGGGTGGGAATGGAGATTTTTCAGTATCCTTCCCTTGGAGTGGGCTGGGAATGGAGATTTTGCAGTGTCCTTCCCCTTAAGTGGGGTGGGAATGGAAATTTTTCAGTATCCTTCCCCTGGAGTAGGGTGGGAATGGAGATTTTGCAGTGTCCTTCCCCTGGAGTAGGGTGGGAATGGAGATTTTTCAGTATCCTTCCCCTGGAGTGGGGTGGGAATGGAGATTTTTCAGTATCCTTCCCCTTGAGTGGGGTGGGAATGGAGATTTTTCAGTATCCTTCCCCTGGAGTGGGGTGGGAATGGAGATTTTGCAGTGTCCTTCCCCTGGAGTGGGGTGGGAATGGAGATTTTGCAGTGTCCTTTCCCTGGAGTGGGTGGGAATGGGGATTTTGCAGTATCCTTCCCCTCCCATGCCCATCAAGCCATGCCCACCAAGGCACGCCCACAGAACCGGTAGTAAAACAATTTAGATTTCCCCAGTGCCTTCTGGTTTGAGCACTCTGTGCTTTAAAGGTTCCCCATCACTGTTGTAGGTCATCTAAGAGGTAGTCCTCAACATACAACTGTTCGGTTAGAGACCGTTTGAACTTATAACGGCACTGAAAAAGTGACCTAGGATCGTTTTTCTCACTGATGACCATTGAAGCATCTTCTTCCACGTGATCATGTGATCAAAATGAAGACGCTTGGCGCCTGACTCAGAGTTACGACGGCTGCATGTTCCTTGGGCATGTGATCTCCTTTTGTGACCTTCTGATAAGAAAAAGTCCACAGGGAAACCCGATTCACTTAATGATGGTGTAACTAGCTTAACAACCATACTGATTCGCTTAGCAACCGTGGCAAGAACGGTCATAAAACGGGGCAAAACTCACTTACCAAAGGTCTCACTGGGCAACAGAAATTTTGAGCCCTATTGTAGTCGTAAGTGGAGGACTACTTGTATAAAGCGCAATTTGGAGGATACTTTTAAAAGATTTTTTTAAAAAACTTGCTTTTACTATTTTGTTTTTAAAAATAAAAGGCTACTTTTTAAAGTTTTGGAGTTTGGAGCCTGGGCGTGGCTTAGTGTGACTGATTTGGATAAATGGGTTGGTTTGTCCTTGCAATATAGCCACTGTATTATATAGTTTCTGTGTTTCTGTCTGTTGTAACCTAGGCTTACTGAGTCATTAAAACAAACGAGTAGTCCCAAAAACCTCTTTTATTGCAACAGCTGTGAATTAAAGTAATTTACAGCTGAGTCTGAATTAGTTGCAAAAAGCCCTTCAGGATAATCACCCACCTTTATCTCCTTTGACACGGTGCCAAAGACCTACTTGGCAAAGCCACACAGATTCCAGAATCAAACAGAGATGCCGACTGGGAACAGAATTAACAATGTTGCTTTCCTGCAAAGGGCCCACATGCCTTTGCTCCTCTTTTAAGCCTTATGGGAGGGGCCAATCATCTCCAGGCCTTACTCCCGAGTCATCCCTTTAGATTTAATTGTTCGTGCCTTCTGGCAGTTGTGGGCATGTGCGTACTAGGAACAGGCTCCTCCTGTTCCTCTGCCTCTCTGCTGTCTGACTCTGGAGGCTCCAGAATCCGCGCATTACTCCCAGATGACCCTGGCCCCATCTCTGCCTCTGACGCAGAACCCTCGTCTGGGCCTTCCCCAAACTCCAGGACTGGCCCATGTTCCTCCCCAGCTTCCTCACTGTCCGACTCTGCTACCAGTTCTGCAGGCTGCTGGCAGACCACAAGAGTTCGTTTCTCCTTGCAATACAGCCTCTGTGTTATATACTATCTATGTTTCTGTCTTCTGAGCTCTGGTTGTTGCTTTTGCTGCATGAGTATTGTAGTTTCTTATATAAATAAATACTGCCGAATTATTTATTTGTGTGTGCTGGTTGGATTTGCAAACTCTAACAAGAAGCAACCTAGAAATAAGGAGAAACTTCCTAACAGCGAGGACAATTAACTACTGGACGGGGTGAGTTCTAATTTTTTTTATTACAGGTTCTGTGGGCATGGCTTATTTTGTGGGCGTGGCTTGATTATCATGTGACAATTCTTTAGGATTTAGCGTACTGGTCTACCTGGCTTTTAACTGCTTGCAGAGCTGTACCGATCTATTCATTTTGTTTTTGGAGGCACCGGTCTACCCATTTGTTTTCTTTTTACCACTGATCAGCTGTAGGGCGGCCCTTTGAAGCCCCAAGGCAAGAGTTTAAACAGTTTTTTTCCCTCTAGCTGATAGCTGGGACTCAGGAGGCAGCAATAGATTGGGGGTGGTGGTGGTGGCAAATAAAAGGTAAGAATAATGCAGGGGGCTGGGGGCTGGAGGGGAGCAGGGGGGGAGAACTGGTTCGGTGACATCATATCGTCACCGCTACCGGTTCAACCGAACCGGGAGGAACCCACCACTGAGTTGTGGGTGCTTCATCACTTCAGGTTTTTAAGAAGAGATTGGACAGTCACTTGTCTAAAATGGTATAGGGCTAGGGCCTATAGTACAGGGTCTCCTATTTGAGGAGGAGGGTTGGGCTAGAAGACCTCCAGGGTCTCTTTCAGCTCTATTCTGATTGACTATCTGTCATCTTTCCAAAGGCCTTAAGCCCTGAATGTTCTCCCAGGGAAGGGAGTTTTGCTGAGCCTGTGAAGAAGTATTTATTTATTGTTGATGGTTGCCTTTCTCACTTCGTTTTTTCATCTCTCTCTGCCTTTTATTGTGACGTTGAGAATATTACCTGTCTCCGTCACCCAGATTCATCTTGGCAAGGAGGCCCTATAAATTAAACTAAAAAAAACAAAAAACAAAAACCCGAGTGTATTAAAAACACCAACTGCTGTGCTGAATTCTGGCTGCAAGGAGCATCTTAGATCTGCAGCGTACAGGAAATAGACGAGAAAAACAGTATAAAGCCTACAAGACATTGAAAAAGGCAAAAATCTTCCAAGAAAATTAAGGTGCAGGACGTTTAATGGATACAAGTAGTCCTCGACCTGCAACCACAATTGAGCCCAAAATTTATGTTGTTAAGTGAGACATTTGTTAAGTGAGACATTTGTTAAGTGAGTTTTGCCCCATTCTACGACCTTTTGTTGTGGCCTGTCGGCTGCTGGCCCTCCAGAGGGGGAGGAGAGTCAGGGCCACCATCAAGGCAACCTGAGAGCTGCGAGGGGGAAGAGGGACTGGAGTTGGCAGAGAGAAAGAGACAGAGGTGGAGCTTGGTCCGTCCATCAGCCCTCAGATGGAGAGTCAACAGTCCCAAGGTCTGGAGGTGGCTGATGAGGAAGAAGAGGAGGAACAGCTGGGTCCAGTGCCTGACGCATGGATGCGCAGAAGGCAGAGGAGAGGAGAGCAGTGGAAATCCATGGGCCGGTCCCCACCCTAGCCACCATCAAGGCAACCTGAGAGCTCCGAGGGGGAAGAGGGAGTGGAGTTGGCAGAGAGAAAGAGACAGAGGTGGAGCCTGGTCCGTCCATCAGCCCTCAGATGGAGAGTCAACAGTCCCAAGGTCTGGAGGTGGCTGATGAGGAAGAAGAGGAGGAACAGCTGGGTCCAGTGCCTGACGCATGGATGCGCAGAAGGCAGAGGAGAGGAGAGCAGGGAAATCTATAGGCCGGTCCTCAGGACGGAAGATCCACCACTGCTAGCAAAGCTCCACCCTAGCTCTGGGGATAAAAGGCAGGGGACGGAGATGAATAGATGTGGCAGATAACTATTCATCTTCCAGACGGACAGACTTGTGGTGAGAGAGAAACATTTTGCCGAGGTTGCTGGTGCTCCTAATAAAGGAATCATTGCATCAACTGAAGAGGGTTTATCGAGTTTGGGGAGCTGGATCAGAACCCCCTTTTTTTTCTCACCGTTGCCAAGTGAATCACTGCAGTTGTTAAGGTTGTAATACGGTTGTTAAGGGAATCTGGCTTCCTCGTTGACTTTGCTTGTCCGAAGGTCATAAAAGATGATCACGTGACCCCGGAGTATTGCGACCGTCGTAAATATGACGGTCGCAATGTTTACGACGGTCGCAATTGCCAAACGTCTGAATTTTGGTCCCATGACCATAAGGATGCTGCAACGGTCGTAAGTGTGAAGAATGGTTGTAAGTCACTTATTTCAGTGGTGTTGTAATGGTCACTAAAATAACTGTTGTAAGTACTACCAGTATTTTGTTGATTATTATGGACACTTGGTATTCTCTTGAGCTTGGTTGTTTTCTTGGAGACATTTTAGGACTCAACTGGGCAACATCATCAGTACGAGGAGGGAATGTGGTTTGCTCTACAATGAACAATGAATGATTGTAAGTCAGGACTACCTGCATTGTAATTTAAGAGCCACTTGGAATCTAATGTTCATTTTGTTCTTGTTTGAGGGCCTTACAGGAGAAAGTTTGAGGAGAAAGTTTTTATGTGGTTGCTAAAAGTCACTGACTCTAGGTTAGAAAGCAAGGAGACCATGAGTTCTAGTCCTGCCTTAGAAATGAAAGGTGGCTAGACGACTTTGGACCAATCAGCAGGAGACTGTGAGTTCTAGTCCTGCCTTAGATATGAAAACCATTTGGGTGACTTTGGACCAATCACCAGAAGACTGTGAGTTTAGTCCCACCTTAGGCATGAAAACCAATTGGGTGATTTTGGGCCAATCACCTGGAGATGGTGAGTTCTAGTCCCGCCTGAGTCATGAAAACCAGTTGGGCGACTTTGAACCAATCACCAGAAGACTGTGAGTCTAGTCCCACTTTAGGCATGAAAACCAATTGGATAATTTTGGGCCAATCACCTGGGGATGGTGAGTTCTAGTCCCGCCTTAGATATGAAAACCAGTTGGGCAACTTTGAACCAATCAACAGAAGACTGTGAGTCTAGTCCCACCTTAGGCATGAAAACCAATTGGGTGATTTTGGGCCAATCACCTGGGGATGGTGAGTTCTAGTCCCGCCTTAGATATGAAAACCAGTTGGGCAACTAACTTTGGACCAATCACCAGAAGACTGTGAGTTTAGTCCCTCCTTAGGCATGAAAACTAATTGGGTGATTTTTGGGCCAATCACCTGGGGATGGTGAGTTCTAGTCCTGCCTGAGTCATGAAAATCAGTTGGGCGACTTTGTATCTTAGTATATTTATATATGTTCAGGATTGCCTTTCTTCCATTTCATCTTTTTTGTTGTACAACAATCTTTCTTCTCAATCCTGCCATCTCCCTCTCTTCTTTCCTTCTTACTTTCTTTTTCCCTCCTCTCCTGCTCCTCTCTACTTCCTCTTCCTTTCTCCTTCTCCTCCTTTCTTCTTCCCTGTCCAGCCCACTCTCCTGCTCTGATTTCCCCTCTCTTCCTTCCTCCCCTCTCTGCCATCCCTCTCTCCGGTTAAGAGTTAGTGAAAATATTAATATGTTAAAAAAGAAAAGAATGTTAGTTGTAGAAATTATACGTGAAAATACTGTTTAATGTAAAATAGATCAGTACATGAAATGTGAAAAAAAATGAACTGTTTTTGATGTTGGAGGAAGCACTAAGTGGAGAGAAATAAAAGCAACAAAAGAGTTAATTGAAATTAAGATGGGAATTGAAATTGAAATGTAAAATTGAATGGAAATGAAATGTTAGGAAATGATATAAATGACAGACTTGTAAGAAGTAAAACGGAAGAAATACATTGTTAAGGGGAAAAAAAGCAAGGGTTGGAAGATTATTTTAACAAAGGTTTCAAGGAAAAAATGCAATGTTGAAGTATTTGTTAATAATGAAAAAGTGGAGGGGAATTTCGAGAAATATTTTTAATAAATAAGAAAGATCGGGGTTGCCTGGACACCATAGTGGAAAATATTAAATTGCAAATGAATACAGCAATAGAGAGAGATGAAAGAGGAATAGAGAGTAGAGAGATGGAAGAGAAGGGGACAAGAGACAGTTGGGTGACTTTGGACCAATCACCAGGAGATGGTGAGTTCTAGTCCCGCCTTCAACATGAAAACCAGTTGGGTGACTTTGGGCCAATCCCCAGGAGATGGTGAGTTCTAGTCCCGCCTTAGCCATGAAAGCCAGGTGAGTGACTTTGTGCCAGTCCCTCTCTCAGCCCAACCCACCTCACAGGGTTGTTGTTATGGGTGAGGGGGAAGATGGCTTGTACATGTTTACTGCCTTGAGTTATTTGTAAAAACAATAACAGAGGGATGCAAACCAACCAACCAACCAACTAACAAATAAAAATAAATAAATAAAAATAAAACAAACACTGTTTTTAACTGGATTTACAGACATCGAATACATAACCTACTGAATTGTCAATGATTGGAGCAGTGCACAGCTAGTCTGCGACTTACAACCATTGATTTAGTGACTGTCAAAGTTACAACAGCATGTTCTGCCCCAGCTACGGACCCCAAAGAACGCAGCACACACAAAGTCTGTACAAACCTTAGTTTACTAAATTAAATCAGTCTTTTTCAAATAAAGGCTGTTAATTAACTTTCTTAACAGCCTACAAGAATCCAGAAGCAATTTGCAGGAAACTGATACAAGAACTAAGATGAGGACGCGAAGGAGAGTGAACAAAGTTGTTCCCTGCAAATTGCTTCAGTCGGCATTCCTCCTTAAATAGGCTAAGGGAGTGGTCAATTAACCCCAAGCCTTAATCTCGAGGAGACCTCCTCCTGAGGAGCCACTTCTGCCTTTTGGCAGCTCTGCGCGCCTGTGCATCGAGAAGATGCTCTTCCTCTTCTTCCTCTTCACTTATGGGAGCTTCTGGAGGCTCTGAAGGCCCTGGCTGAATCCCGCCTCTGGCTCCACATCTTCACCAGCCTCCTCACTGTCCGACTCGAGTGTCAGCTGCACAGGCTGGCGCAGCACCACACCAGCCTCTTCACTGTCGGAATCAGCTACTAGCTGCACAGGCCGCTGATAGGCCAAAACACAGCACTGAAAACAGTGACTTATGACTGTTCCTTGCACTTACAACCATCACTGCATTCCCAGTCATGTGATCAAAATGTGGGTGCTTGACATACCGGCAACTGGTGTGTATTTATCCCAGGGTCACGCGATCCCCACTTTTGACTTTCCCAGTGGACTTCCACGACCAAGTCAATGGGGGGGAGGGGATTGCTTAATGATCGCATGATTCACTTAACAATCTTGGCCAGAAAGAATCACTTCACAAGTGCCTTACTTAGCGATGGAAATTCAGGTCCCAATTCTGGTTGTAAATCGAGGACCCCCTGTATAAGCCAATACAGGCAGTCCTCGATTTACAACAGTTTGTTTAGTGGCCGTTCAAAGTTACAATGGTGCTGAAAAAAAGTGATTTATTACCGTTTTCACACTTAGGACCATTTGCAACATCCCCATGGTCACGAGATCAAAATTCGGATGCGTGGCACAACTGGTTTATATTTATGACGGTTGAAGTGTCTTGGGGTCACATGATTTCCCTTTTGCAATCTTCTGACAGTTCAAAAGTCAAGAGGGAAGCCAGATTCACTTAACAACCGTATCAGAACTTAACAACCGCAGGGATTCACTTGAGAAGTGTAGCGAGGAAGGTTGTAAAATGGGGCAAAATTCACTTAACAACAGAAATGTTGGACTCAGTTGTGGTTTTAAGTCAAAGACTATCTGTACAGACAGACCTAGAAAGAGTGCAGAGAAGAGCAACCAAGATGATTAGGGGACTGGAGGCTAAAACATATGATGAACGGTTGCAGGAACTGGGCATGGCTAATCTAATGAAGAGAAGGACCAGGGGAGACAGGATAGCAGTCACCCCTCATACTTGAGGGGCTGCCACAGAGAGGAGGGGGTGAAGCTATTTTCTAAGGCACTTGAAGGCCAGACAATGGATGGAAACTGAACCTGGAAATAAGGAGAAATTTTCTGACAGGGAAAACAATCAACCCATGGAACAGAAGTTGCCTTCTGAAGTTATGGGAACTCAGATAACACTGAGGTGTTATCCGAAGCCTGAGGCCTAACCTTCTGCCACCATTTTGTTCCCCCCGAATCTCACACATTAGATGTCCTATACAATTTCAGCGGACACGTCTCCGTGAAACGATGAAATCACTTCCCCAGAAACACGTTCCAAAAATGAAAATAAATTAATCCACAAGATCATCCAGCCGGATTCTGAACGTTGGCCAACAAGGAAACATGACAAAACACAACCCTAATCTGCGTAAGCACAGGCAAAGCCTAACCCAGTGTTTGTTCACAGCCTCGGAGCCATGAGCCAAAGGATTGTGTAAATGAAGTTTTTTGGAGTCAAAAAGAGACAGGTCCAGGTTGACGCCTTATGGTGTAAATGAAATCCGTAGTGTGATGTCACTGAAATTCTCACACCCTCTCTGGATCTTGTTCAGGTCCAGAAAAATACATCATAAACTGTAAACTTTGAACAGAGAATGTGCAGACAGACGCATTATGTGCACGCTGAAGATACTGTTGTGGCCCGCCAGCGGCCTGCGCGGATCGTGGCTGATCCCGATGACGAGGAGGCTGGTGTGGGGTCGCGCTAGCAGCCCGCGCAGCCGGCTCTCATGTCGGACAGCGAGGAGGCTGAAGAGGATGTGGTGCCAGAGGCAGAGACTCAACCTGGGCCTTCAGAACCTCCAGAGGCTCCTTCAAGTGGAGAGAGCGAATGGGGAGGAGCCTCTCCTCAATGCTCGAGCACGCAGGGCTGCCAAAAGGCAGGAGTGGCTACTCAGGAGGAGGAGGTCTCCTCGAGAATAAGGCTTGAGGATAATTGGCCACTCCCTTAGCCTATTTAAGTTGCATACAGTTAGTAATTTCTTGCTGGAAACAACGTGTAATTATTAAAGAGCATTTTTGAAGAGTGAGTATCTTATCTTACTGTATCTTGTCTTCTGGGCTGGTTGCCAACCTTTGCCAGACTTTGTTTATTCTTGGTACCTTACAACTTTGATAAGGACCGTTGGTGTGTGTCACAATCCTTGGGAATCCAGATCTGGAGCAGAACAGATACAGGTATTCCTTCGCTTGTAACCAGTGGTAGGTTTCAAATTTTTTTACTACCGGTTCTGTGAGTGTGGCTTAGTTGGGCGTGGCATGGCTTAGTGGGCCTGGCAGGGGAAGGATACTGTAAAATCTCCATTCCCTCCCCACTCCAGGGGAAGTTTACTGCAAAATCCCCATTTCCTCCCGATCAGCTGGGACTCGGGAGGCAGAGAATAGATGGGGGCGGGGCCAGTCAGAATTTTTCACTACTGGTTCTCTGAACTACTCAAAATTTCTGCTACCGGTTCTCCAGAACTGGTCAGAACCTGCTGAAACCCACCTCTGCTTGCAACCATTGGCTTAGTGACTGTTCAAAGCTACAACGGCCCTGAATAAAGTAATTTATGACCATTTTTCGCACTTAATAAAGATGGCGGCGTCCCCACAGTCGTATGATCAAAATTCGGGCACAGACAAGTATAACAGAACAGAATAACAGAATAGCAAGAGTTGGAAGAGACCTTGGAGGTCTTCTAGTCCAACCTCCTCCTCAGGCAGGAAACCCCATTCCATTTCAGACCAATGGTTGTCCGACGAGGCAGGTATCGTTAATTGGGAACCATATTTCTCACCAGCCAATCCCTCACTGAAGCCCAAATAAAAGATCAATTAATCCATCAATGGACAGACATCCATTTGTCTTGCATTGCTGGGTTGTGCAAATAAGCTGCAGAAAGAATTCTGTGCGTTGAGTGAGGTTTTTTTAAAAGGAGTTTTTCTGCATGTGCGTGCATGTTCATTCCCTTTTCCCAAAAATATCTATCAAGCAAGCAAGCAAGCAGAATAGAGCTGGAAGGGACCCTGGAGGTCTTCTAGTCCAACTTCCTGTTTAAGCAGGAGACCCTACACCCATGATGGTGAACCTAGGGCATGTGTGCCACAGGTGGCACACGGAGCCGTATCTGTGGGCACATGAACATTGCTCAAGTTCAGCTCCAGTGAGCATGTACGCACTGGGCAGCTGATTTTCAGGCCTTCTGGGCCCACCGGAAATTAGGTAACGGGCTGTTTCTGGCCTCTGGAGGGCCTCCGGGAGGTTGGGGAAGGCCCTTTTTGCCCTCCCCAGATTCCTAGAAAGCCCCTGGAGCCTGGGGAGGGTGCAAAATGGGCCTTCCAGTCCCACCAGGAGTCAGGAAACAGGCCATGTCTGGCATCCGGAGGGCCTCCAGTGAGGGGGAAGGACTTTTTCGCCCTCCCCAGGCTCCTAGAAAGCCTCTGGAGCTTGGGGGAGGGCAAAAAAACGGGTCTACTGGGCCCACCATCAACTTGTGTGCCAAGAATGGGGGGGAGCGCAGGGGGGTCATGTGAACAAGCGCGGGGGGGGGGGAGAGGTGCATTGAATTATGGGTGTGGGCACACACACAAACACGACCACCCTGCACAACCCCCACTTTTGGCACGCAATGTCAAAAAGGTTAACCATCACTGCCCTATGCCATTTGAGACAAGTGGCTGTCCAATCTCTTCTTGAAAATCTCCAGTGATGGAGGACTCACAACTTCTGGAGGCAAGCTGTTCCACTGGATAATCGTTCTCACTGTCAGGAAATTTCTCCTTAGTTCCAGGTTGCTTCTCTCCTTGTTTAGTTTCCATCCCGTCCATTGCTTTTTGTCTTGCTTTCTGCTGCTTTGGACAATAAATTGATCCCCCTCTTCTTTGTGGCAGCCCCTGAGATGTTGGAACACTGCTATGTGTTTACGATGGTTGCAGTGTCCCGGAGTTACATCATCCCCTTTTGCGACCTTCTGACAAGAAAAAGCCAGTGAGGAAGCCTGATTCGCTTAACAACCGTGTTACTGTTCTGCCCCAGCTCCGGATTCCCAAGGATTGTGACACACACCAACAGTCCTTATCAAAGTTATAATGTACCAAGAATAAACAAAGTCCAGCAAAGGTTGGCAACCAGCCCAGAAGACAAGATACGATAAGACACTCACTCTTCAAAAATGCTCTTTAATAATTACACGTTGTTTCCAGCAAGAAATTACTAACTGTGGCTGACTTAAATAGGCTAAGGGAGTGGCCAATTATCCTCAAGCCTTACTCTTGAGGAGACCTCCTCCTCCTGAGTAGCCACTCCTGCCTTTTGCGTGCTCGAGCATTGAGGAGAGGCTCCTCCCCTTCGCTCTCTCCACTTGAAGGAGCCTCTGGAGGTTCTGAAGGCCCTGGCTGAGTCTCTGCCTCCTGCACCACATCCTCTTCAGGCTCTTCACTGTCTGACGCGACCGCCGGCTGCGCAGGCTGCTGGCGCGACTCCACACCAGCCTCCTCGTCATTGGGATCAGCCACCATCCGCGCAGGCCACTGGTGGGCCACAACAGTTACTAATTTAACAGCTGCGCCAATTCCCTTAACGGTGGCAACCGAGGTCGCAAAATGGGGCAAAACTCACTTAACAACTGCCTCTCTTAGCAATGGAAATGTAGTCGTAAAACGAGGACCACCTGTGTTTGGAGAGAATCCTTGTTTGCAACCAGCACAAAGTTTTCTTTTTTTTCTTGTCTGGAAACTTGCTGGGTGCGGCTGTTTCTCTTCACCCAGTGAATCTTTGCAAGAGTCTCCCCACCCCCCTCACCCCCGTCTCCAGAGTCCATGGCTGGTTCCATGGCCCATTTTCTTGGTCAGCTCGCTGGTAACGGAATGGAAGGAGCTGCGGGGCTGCCAGTCTTCTGAAGGGCTCCCCTGGTCCTTTAACTTTAAGCTTATACTGCCAAAAAGGAAGGTGCTTCTTTCCTTCCGGCAGTTTAAAGTTTGATCGAGATATAGAAAAATAAAAATTCTCCCGATCCTGAGAAGATTCATCTTGGTATGAAGGGACTGACTCCAGCAATGCGACTGAACAAGCGCAAAGCCCCCACCCCCACCCCCGACTACGCATTGATAAAACGCCTCACAAAAACCGCAACTTTTTTTTACTGCAACTTTTTTTACTGCACACCAGGTTTTGATGCCTCTTGTGAGCCGGCTGCATCAGGCAGCTAATTCTGAAAGATAAGTCCTAAAAATTCTAAGAAGCTCCCACAATTTATCAAACATCACAATAAAAGAGTCTCAATGCATCTTATGTACACATTTGAGACCTCTCCCTCACTCCCTCCTTTCCTTCCTTCCTTCCTTCCTTCCTTCCTTCCTTCCTTCCTTCCTTCCTTCCTTCCTTCCTTTCTTGCCTCTCTTCCTCCCTCCCTCCCTCCCTCCATTTCTTTCTTCCCTCTCTTCCTCCTTCCCTCTCTCTCTTTTCTCTCTCCTTCCTTCCTTCCCTCCTTCCTTCCCTTTCTCTTTCCTTCCTTCCTCTCTACCTCACTTCATTTCTTTCTTCCCCTTCTCATTCCTCCCTCCCTCCCTCCCTTTCTTTTCTCTCTCCTTGCTTCCTTCCTTCCATCCCTCCCTCCCTCCCTTCCTTTAGAACAGAACAGAACAGAACAGAACAGAACAGAACAATAGAATAGGAAGGGACCTTGGAGGTCTTCTAGTCCAACCCCTGCTTAGGCAGGAAACCCTACACCACTTCAGACAAATGGCTATCCAATATCTTTTTAAAACTCTTCTTGAAAAATGGTTTGCTCTCATATTCTTCTTGTCATTTTTATGCCGAAGGCAGGACTGGAACTCACCGTCTCCTGGTTTCTAGGCCTGTACCTAAACCACTACACCAAGCTGGTACCAACGTGATCCATTTTAAGGTAAAGCTTCCCCTCGCACATATGTGCTAGTCGTTCCCGACTCTAGGGGGGCGGGTGCTCATCTCTGTTTCAAAGCCGAAGAGCCAGTGCTGTCCAGAAGACGTCTCCGTGGTCACATGGCCAGCATGACTAAATGCCCAAAGGCCCACGGAACGCTGTTACCTTCCCATCAAAGGTGGTCCCTATTTTTCCACTTGCATTTTTTAACGTGCTTTCGAGCGGCTAGGTTGGCAGAAGCTGGGACAATATTCTCTATTCTGGGTCCAAAACAGAGTCCAAAGTCCTGCATATGTTTTTGGGCCTCGGATGAGATTAGAACTCCCCACCTAAGCCGGGTGTCTTAACCATTACATCAAATCTGTTTTCATTAAAAGGCAGGTGTTTTCCCGAACTTGTCTGGCCAAATGCACGAGGCGGCTAAACTAATGTTGAATCTAAAAAATGGATTAAGAGGGACGTGGTGGCTCAGTGGCTAAGACGCTGAGCTTGTCGATCGAAAGGTCGGCAGTTCAGCGGTTCGAATCCCTAGTGCCGTGTAACAGGGTGAGCTCCCGTGACTTGTCCCAGCTTCTGCCAACCTAGCAGGACAAGACATTTGGCTGGGTGACTTTGAGCCTTTGAATTTTCTCTCAGCCCAACCCGCCTCACAGGGTTGTTATTGTGGGGATAATCACAAGGAGGAAGGACTATTAAGAATATTCGCTGTGGTTAGTAAAGTAATAAATAAATCCAAGCCACTCCCTCCGTGCCCAAACCAACCAGGAATGAAGTGCATTGATAATATTGCTTTCAAAGAAAGGGTGTGGTGGGGCGAAAGCCCTTTGCATCTGCTCAGAGGCTCTGTTACATGCTACCGCCAAAGCCAGCAACCTGAATTGTGAACAGGGTCATCTCATCTGAGCCCCCACGCCCTTTCCCAAAATGAAATTCGGATTGAAAAGCCATACAGGCGAAGAGGGTTACCAACCACTCCATACCAGAACAGGGTTTCCATCCTGCTTGCCGGATAATCAGAACAACTTTTGTGCTTGGCTCTCAGCGGAGACTAAAATCATACCCTCCAGTCTAATCAGACAGCCACGAAGTAAATCTAAAATGAATTACACCAGCCGCCGAGCCCAGCAAACTGGAGGAAGGGAGCAAGTGTTATGCAAGGATCTGAAAAACAAAAAAAAAACAAGAAATGCACCCCCAACCTAAACGCATTTGGGAAACTGAGACTCTCTGTGGAAAGACCAGAAAGAAAACACACACACACACACACAAGCATATTTATATATGGAGAGGAGGAGGATTAACCAAGTTCATTCAACAGATCTCGCTTTGTCTCTAATCTTTTCTTAAGGCTTATGATATGATCAGACAGACGGGGAGACAGAGAGAGAGACTAGCAGAGAGAGAGAGAGATTGTAGGAGAGAGAGAGAGGGAGAGAGAGAAAGAGAGTTTGTAGGAGAGAGAGAGAAAGAGAGAGTGAGATTGTTGGAGAGAAAGAGAGAGAGATTGTAGGAGAGAGGGGAGTGAGATTGTAAGGGGGGGGGGGGAGAGAGAGAGATAGAAAGAAAGAAAGGGATTGTAGGAGAAAGAGAGAGAGAAAGAAAGAGATTGTAGGAGAGAAAGAGAGAGATTGTAGGAGAGAGGGAGTGAGATTGTAGGGGTGGGGGAGAGAGAGATAGAAAGAAAAAGGGATTGTAGGAGAAGAGAGAGAGAGAAAGAAAGATATTGTAGGAGACAGAGAAAGAAATTGTAGGAGAGAGAAAGAAAAAGAGAGAAAGAAAGAGATTATAGGAAAAAGAGAGAAAGAGATTGTAGGAGAGAGGGAGAGAGAGATTGAAGGGAAGAGAGAAAAAGAGAGAGAGAGAGAGAGAGAAAGATTGTAGGAGAGAGAGAGAGAAAGAGATTGTAGGAGAGAGAGAGAAAGAGAGAGAGAAAGAGAGAGATTGTAGGAGAAAGAGAAAGAGAGAGAGAGACAGATTGTAGGAGAGAAAGAGAGAAAGAAAGAAAGAGAGAGAGATTGTAGGGGAGAGAGAGAGAGAGAGAGAGAGAGAGAGAGAGAGAGAGAGACTAACACACACACACAGACACACACAGAAGCCCGGGAAGATGACTCTTCCTTTGCGTGCGTGGGAAAGCAAATGAAGACGGGAACATAACCCACCCAAGAGACCACCCGTCTCCCGGATCCACCGTTGCAGACCGCCAGCAGCCTCGATCCGTTTCCTGCAGGGCAGCGAAGCCAGACCTGTGCGCGTTCCTGTGTGTGTGTGCGTGTGCGTGTGTGTGTGTGTTGCGCGAGCGGGCGGGCGAGCCAGCCAGCCAAAGCGGCAGGTCCCTGTCTTAGGAGGATTACGGCACCATTGCGGAGGGCTGGATAATTGGGGGCTGCTTTCTGGTGCCTGCGATGAATGAACGGGGCTAACCTCGCTGGTATAAAAAGGCGGCGTCGCCGGTTCTCGTGGCCAGCCCGAGAAAAGGCGGCGAAAGTATCGCTGGTTCCTTACTTCCCCAGGTGTGCAGCGGAGTTTGGAGCTCGTCGTAAGTACAGTTTTTTTTTTTACTTTAAAAGAGAAGGGAGGCTGAGAAAGCTGATGGGGGGGGAAGGGTGTTTATTAGCACCCTGTGGACCAATCCTAGCTCTCCTCCAACCCGTGTTTTGCAAGGTTACAATTCTATTTATTTATTGCTCTATCGAGCCCTACGAGGGCTTTTAGCAATCGCAACCCGGGATCGTAAATTGTTGCTAAAAGTTCATCGGGAATATATGCAAGCGTGGCCTTGCTCAGCCCTGTTTTCAACAAGTCCCCAGCGGGTGAGTCTCGGAGGTGGGGGGGGGGGCTCTTGAACATACGCAGAGAGCAGAAAGAGAGACTGGAACCCAGGACACTCCTTTGCTCAGCCTTATTTGGGGGTTTCTTTCTCCCCCCCCCTTAAATAGCAGAGTTGTTGCTACAGTCGTTGGTATCCAAGAGAAAACAACCCTTTTTCTTGGGGGGCAGAGAGAGGGGAGGAGGAAGAGTGGGGGAGAGAGGGAGAAAAAAGATACTAGCAGAGAGAGGATATTAGAAAAGATAGAGAGAGAGAGAGGGAAGGAGGAGAGAGGGAGGGAGAGGGAGAAGAGAGAGGGAGAGAGGGAACGAAAGGGGGGAGGGGGAGGGGGAAAGGAGAGAGGAGGAGGGAGGAGAGAGGGGGGAAGAGAGAGGGAGAGAGGGAAGGAAAGGGGGAGGGGAGAGGAGAGAAAGAGGGGAGAGGGAGGGAGAGGGAAGGAAAGGGGGAGGGGAGAGAGGAGGAGAGAAAGAGAGGGGAGAGGGAGGGAGAGGGAAGGAAAGGGGGAGGGGAGAGAGGAGGAGAGAAAGAGAGGGGAGAGGGAGGGAGAGGGAAGGAAAGGGGGAGGGGGAGAGAGGAGGAGAGAAAGAGGGGAGAGGGAGGGAGAGGGAGAAGAGGAGAGAGGAGAAGGGAGAGGGAGCAGGGAGAGGGAGGGGAAGGAGGAGAGGGGAGAGGAAGGAGAGGGGGAAAAAGAGATGGAGGGAGAGAAGAGGGAGGGAGGGAGAGGGAAGGAATGGGGGAGGGGAGAGGGAAGGAGGAGAGAGAGGGGGGGAGTGGGAGTGAGGGGGGAGAGGGAGGAGAGGAGGGAAGAGAGGGGGGAGAGGGGGGAAGAGAGAGGGAGGGAGAAGGAGGGAAGGAGAGAAGGAAAGAGAGGGAGAGGGAGGTGAGAGAGAGAGAGAGAGAGGCAAGTAATCATATTTTTTTAATTATGTTTTTTTAAAGGCTGCTCTCGAATCCACAACAAAAGTAGACCTCACAGGGGGAGCGTTTATGTTTGAGAGGGATCCGAGCCACATAGGTGATGCTTGATTGGGAGTGGGGGGGGGGGGGGGAAGGAAAGGACCCGATTTAAAACAGATCAAAAGGGAAAGTGATTAGGGAATAAGCTGGTTAATGAGAAACAGAGGTTTGGAAGCTGGTCGTCTTTTTTTTTTTTTTTAACTTTTAAACTGCAGTTTTTGATTTGGTCTGGGTGAAAGTCAGCCCCTCCTGCCCTTACCCATAGACGCTTCTGCTGTGTCATTTTGACCATTGCCAAAAAGGCAATAAGGTGGTGTGGTGCGCAGGTAGAAAATTTGCTATCAGTAGTTTCTTTGCAACAGGTAAGATCCCTCTGCCATGCACAGTTTGGTTTTATCTGGCTGCAGGAAGGATCTTCCTTGCAAATCTTAACTTAGGAGGATCTCCCTCTCTCCTCACCAACTGGAGAGCAAGTACTTCTATCCTGATCAACAGTTTTCATCTCCCCCATCTCTGCTTCCAGTCAAAGGAGAGCTCTTCCTTGCTAACCTAGAACGATCAATAATCAACAACTATCAATTATTAAATTATTCTCCGGGTGATTTTTTACAAGCCTTCCAGAGAGAAGCCAGGTTTAAACTTGGATCCTCCGGCACGGGAACCTTCTTAATCTTAGAATGATATGTTTGGCTATGTTCAAGAGAAGTTTCAGCATCAGCATTAGGGTTGGAAGGGACACTTAGAGGTCTTCTAGTCCAACCCAGGGGGTGAAATCCAGCAGGTTCTGGAGAACCGGTAGTGGAAATTTTGAGTAGTTCAGAGGAACTGGCAAATGCCACCTTTGGCTGGCCCCAGAGTGGGGTAGGAATGGATTTTTTGCAGTATCCTTCCCCTGCCATGTCCCACCAAGCCACAGAACCAGTAGTAAAAAAAATTTGAATTTCACCACTGGTCCAACCCCCTGTTCAAAAGCAGGAGACCCTATACCACTTCAAACAAATGGATGTCCAGTCTCTTCTCTTCTTAAAAACCTCCAGTGATAAGAGCACCCACAACTACTAAAGGCAAAGTCATTCCACTGATTAGTTGTCCTCGCTGTTAGGACGTTTCTCCTTAGTTCTAGACGGCTTCTCTCCTTGGTTAGTTTCCATCCGTTGCTGCTTCTTCTTCTTTTTTAAAATTAGATTATATGCCCGCCCTTCTCCGGAGACCCAGGGCAGCTTACAATGTGTTAAGCAATAGCCTTCATACTTTTTGTATATTTTATACAAAGTCAGCTTATTGCCCCCACAAACCGGGTCCTCAATTTACCTACCTTAGAAAGGATGGAAGGCTGAGTCAACCTTGAGCCTGGTGAGATTCGAACTGACAGTAATTGCAGGCAGCTGGTTTTTTAATCACAGTGCTTAGTCTGCTGAGCCACCGGGCTCTTGAAGGCCCTTCTTGAACTTGAAGGCCTCCATAAGCGTTCCTCAGAGCCTAAAATGTCCATCCTTGGTCATTCCTTGGGAATATTTTTTTTTCTTCTGCCCAGCAAGATTGGATTCAGTTAGATCTAATTTAGCCCCAATTAGGGAGAAATCAGAAATGTGAGTGAAGATCTTTTGCTACCCATCGATCTCCTTCTTTTCCAAGAGGTGGGGTGGTCACCACCATTACATTTGACTAAAGATGGTGACATCCATATATTTAATACTAATAATAGAGTTGGAAGAGATACCCTACACCACTTCAGACAAATGGTTGCCCAATCTTTTCCTAAAAACTTCCAGTGTTGGAGCACCCAGAATTTCTGGAGACAAATTGTTCCCGTGATTAATTGTTCTCACAGTTAGGAAATTTCTCCTTCGTTCTAAGTTGCTTCTCTCCTTGATGAGTTTCCACCCATTGCTTCTTGTCCTGCCTTCAGGTGCTTTGGAGAATAGCTTGACTCCCTCTTCTTTGTGGCAAGCCCTCGAATACTGGAAGACTGCTATCTTGTCACCCCCTAGTTCCTTTTCATTAAACTTTTATCCGTGAGCAGCCAGACTCCTGAATGAGAAATAACACCATAACTATGTAGTATGATGGGCTGCAGGGCTGGTGCAATGTGTAACATGTTCACACTGGTGCAGTAGGACTGGGTGTTTTGTTAATATGATTTATTGGGTTAGGGATTTTTTGTCTTCACTGTTTTTCTTTTTTTTTTTGTAATTTGATTTATATGTTGCCCTTCTCCGGAGACTCAGGGCAGCTTACAATGCATTAAGCAATAGCCTTCATACTTTTGTACATTTATACAAAGTCAGCTTATTGCCCGCACAAACTGTGTCTTCAATTTACCTACCTTAGAAAGGATGGAAGGCTGAGTCAACCTTGAGCCTGGGGAGATTCGAACTT